>JAQQSK010009746.1:0-12953 GCA_028658325.1 Potorous gilbertii | reverse complement strand
GTGGGGGCAGGGCTGCCTCCCAGCCTCAGTTCCCTCAGGGGGTTTATGCAGAGACCTTCTGTAATGGAGCTTCTGCTGAGCTCCTGCCTGCTCTGGGAGCCTCTGGCTGCCCACTGCCTCTGCTGCTGCCTCCCGAGGGGTCCACTGTTCCAGAATTTGTTGGGAGTTCTTTTTATAGATAATTATGGGTGGTGGGTTCAGAGCTAGCATATGTGAGTCTTTCCACTCCGCCATCTTGGCTCCGCCCCCCTTGAGTTCCATTTCTACCATAGACACTTACTAGCTTTGGGACCCTGGGCAAATCACTGAACCTCTCACAGTCTCACTTTTCTCATTTATAAAATGAAAGTGATAATAGCACCTCTCTCCTAAGGTTATTGTGACTTGAATGAGGTGACATAAGTAAAGTACTTTGCAAAGCTTTAAAATACTGTATAAATGTTAGCTAATTAGGCAGCTAAATGGAGCAACGTATTGCAGGCACACTGATTGCAAGTCAGGAAAATATGAATTCAAACCTTGCCTCAGACACTTACTAGCAGTGTGATCATGGGCAAATCACTTAACCTCTCCTGTCCTCAGTTTCATCATCTGTAAAATGGGGATGATAATAGAAATTACTTCACAGGGTTGTTGTGAGGACCAAAATATAACACATGTAAAGCACTTTGCAAACCTTAAAACCCTATAGAAATTCTAGAAATTATTTCCCCTACATGGCAATGTCTCCTTAATTCACAAAGGCTGAATAAGGCAATAGCTCAGGCAGACAGGGAAGAGCACAGCTACCTGATTCTTGGTCCCCTTTACCTGATGTTTTCATCTCTCTCTAAAAGGCTGACACCTGCTTCTGCAGCTAGGCCTCTCCAGACTGCCTGAGGTTTTCCCCACAGTTTGGGTAGAGATTCTCCAGCCAAGGTGTTTTGATTTCTTAGCTGGGAGAAGGCCAAAGCTCTTTTGGTTTTTCTTGAATTAGTAACTCAATACTTTATGTGGAGGATCTCTAAAGTATGATTTGTAGGTAATGACAGTGGTGAAGACCCTGGCTTCCTGTTTCCCAACATGGTCCCCCCTCCCCCTCCTCCCTCCTCCTCTTCTCTGTGGCTTGCTTTGCACCAGACTCAGCTCCCTGTTCAATGCAGCTGCTTCCTGTGGTAGACAGCTCCTATTCACACAGGTTTACTCAGTGTCAACAGTATTTCATTTTGGGACCAAGATCCTGAATGTCAACATAATCATCCTCATTCCAGCCCCCCCAGACTGATGAATGAGCTGAATGAAAATCATAACATTCATCAAGTATTTATTGAAGGGTAGTTTTTCCTGCAACTTGTCTAGCTGAGTGCTATTCAGAGTATAAAAAGAATATCCTATTTTGTTTATTAAATAGCAAATAAACCCATTTGTTCAAGCTCATAACAAATAAAAATCATAAAAGTTATGCAGATGAAAACACACTGGACAATGGAAATAAACTGTTTCAGCTCAACCAAGAGAGGTTTTTTGTTTTGGTTTTTTTTTTTAGAAAATCTCAGAAACAAAATATGAAAAAAACAAAGAAGAATGACTGTGAACTTGGATTTGAGGAAGTACAAGATATAAATTCTGTATTTATAGGCCAAACAGAGAACTGGGCCTGGCACAAAAGAGATCAGAATGGAGTGGGGAGTTAGTTCAGGAAAGCTTCCTTAAAAGGAACTGGTTAATTTTAAATGTACAGGTCTGGATCACAGATTTAGAGCTGGGGCTTTAGTTCAACTCTTTCATTTTATAGAAATGAGGATATAACAGTCCAGGTAGATGAATTTCCATTATATTCTTTCCCCTACCTATTTTTTTCTGCAATAAATACATGGAAAAAACCCCAAAATTTTCAATAGAAATGATAGTTACTCATTTGTTGGAGATTCTGTAGAAGGGATTCTAAGAAAGTTCTCTAGAAATATTGTGGTATTTATTCTTGTTCCCCCTCTTTCTCATCATATAAAATAGTCACATGAGCCTGGGTGTTCCTTCCACACATTGCAATCCACCTGCTGCAGAATTTCCAACCTTTCACATTTTCCTGGGATCTGAGAGGTGGATAGGGCCATGAAAGATCCTCTAGTTTATCCTTGTGTTTCAAGACAGGCCAGTATCTGAAACAATGGACACTCATTCCACTTTTAAGGGAAGAAGGTAACCTTCATTGTGGTTGGAAACTCCAGACTCCCCCTGAAAAGAGAAACAGACAACAAATGAAGCTGGTGAGACAAAATGGGGTGGAGGAAGGCTTGGATTGTGTTTGCCTGACAACTCACAGCAATATGGTGTTGAAAGTTTACAAAGTCCTTTCATCACAACAACCTCACTGGGAAGGGAGGTTATGATAAACATTATCTCTATTTCATAAATAGGAAGTGGAATGTCAGAGAAGTCAAATGATCTTCCCAAGGTTACAGAATAAGTGTTAGAACCAAGCCTGGCAATGTGGTAAAGGTAAAAAGTATTGGTTTTAGAGTCAAAGGGCCAGGGTTCAAATCTTACCTCTGACAACACTACCTGTTTGACCTTGGGTAAGTCACTTAACTTGCCTAGATAACAATTACTTCATCTTTGGAATGAGGGGATAAAGATTAGATAGTCTTTGAGGTCCCTCCCAGTCCCAGATCTATGATCCCTTTTCATTATATTATGGAGACCTCTGGATGTCCAGTATTAGGGAAGTGGAAAATCAAGTCTTGGCACCCATGGTTCTATCTCTACTTGGCTCCTTATTCTATCTACCTTGAGAATGAGTCAGATGGGAAGTGTTAGAGATTTGGTGATTTGGAAAATAAGAATTGAGGTCAAAGCTGGGGCAGCCCCTGGGGCTTGTCCTAGTATATGGTGAAGTAAGGATAATGGATAATGGGGTGGTGTAGGATGTGGAGGAAAGCTGTCAGCAACTCTGTGGGGTTCCTGCCCTGGGCATTGTGGTGGGAACTGAGAGAATCTGAAACAGATGTGCTGATCAGAAGGAATATGTCTGAGGGCCTGGGATGTCTGTCATCCCGTAAGCCATGAGTGCCCATTTTATGATCCCACCCTAAGCTTTGTCTCTGGGTCCCGCCAGTGTTCCCTCTTGGGGGCCCCTCCAGGGGGACATATGAACAAGGAAACTTGCAGTACTAGGAAACGGCTCAAAGCTCAACTTAGAAGACTTATTTGTTTTTTGTTTTTTTCTTGTTGCCTCTTAAGTGGGAGGCCAGATGGCTGCCTGCGGGGCAGTGAGGCTCTCAGGGCCTCTCCCCAGCTGTGTGAACATCTCCTAGCCTTATGAGGGGGTACATCTTTGCAACCATATGTATATCTCCCACCTGGGCATCTCTCCCACTCTATGTGAATCTCAGAAGTCTCATTTGGAGATGCTATTTCAGGTTAGGTCATCCTATTTTCCAAAGTCTTCTTTCCTCCACCCTTCTCTGGGTCTGATGAGTAATTCTCTAGCTACTCAACACTGTTCAGATTTTTTCTGCTCCTGAATTTCTAGTTCATGAAACCAAGAAGTTACTATGGTGAAGACCTGCTGGAAAGCATTCCTTATGTCCCCTCTAGGATTTTTCCGTCTTATACCATAAATGACCATTTGTCAGAGATATTGTAAAGGTAATCCATGTTTCAGGTAAAAATTGGATTCAGTGGCCACCTAGAGTCCCTTCTAATTCTGTGATGTCCATGGCTATGATGTGGGAAGAACTTTTCCCATTTCTAGGTGACCAGGACATCTCTCCTTTGTCACACTATTGTCCTGCCTCAGTGACCAAGTCCTCTGGGAATAAAGTTTTTTCTAATGAAGTTGGTTGGAGAGCATCTGAGAGCATTAGGGGAAATTTCAGATCTTCTCAGTGATGGGCAAATGTATTTGGCAGCTGACTGTCCTAGGACGGCATATTAACATTGGAGGGAAGTTTGGAGGTCATCTCCTGAAACCACCTCATTTTACAGATGAAGAAATGGAGGCCTGGAGAGTTAAAGAGGCTTGCTCAAGACCTAACCAGTAATAAGTGACAGAGTTGGAGAAAAAGGAGACAATAACATTTTCTCAAGTACAGAACTTTTGAAGATGGGGTTGGGGAAAAGGATATCCAGGCCAGAGTGATGATTACGTATGACCTCCATGTCATGTGTCAAGACAAAGTAGTTTACTTTGATCGAAAGGTCACAAGGGAAGGGGTGACCCAGCTCAGACACAGAGTGAGTCCACATCCTAGGGGAAGTCTCTCTTCAATTACATTTGACTAAGAGTCTGCAAGAAAGGGTAGGATGACAAAATGTTCTCGAAGTTAATAACAGCTAGCACTTTTTGGTTTGCAAAGCACTTTATATTACCTCATTTGGGTTTCACAATAACCTTGTGAGATAGGAGCTATCATTACCCCCATTTTACAGATGAAGAAATTTAGACTGAGAGAGATTAAGTGACTTACCCTGGGTCACACAGCTAATAAATATTGAAGGGGAATTCAAACTCGTCTTCCTGATTCCAAGTCTATCCCCTGTAACACCTAGTTACCTCAATTCCTTCTCTGTCCCTGGACCCTATCTATGATAGTGGAGTTTCTAACGATGAAGTCTGTCCATAGGATTGTAGATTTGGAAGTGGAAGAGTACTTAGAGGTCATCTGATTCAACACTTTAATTTTACAGATGAGGCAGCTGAAGTACAGAAAGATTAAATTGCTTGCCCAAATTTATACAGATAGCAAGTGTTGAAGATGAAATTGAAACCAGTTTCTTTTATTGAAATATGTCTGCTTTGTTAATAGAGCTACTGCTCTATACATTTTTGGAAGCAATGCTCACCCTCCTTTCAAAGGAAGGTCTTAGACTCCAAGAGACAGGTTGTGTTTAAACATTCCTGAGTCTGTATCAAAGCTGACTTCCTCAACAACTTTCTCCCACTCACATATTTAACACAGCATCATCTAGATCCCCTACCAGACCTAGTCTATGGCTCAGCCCACACTCACTCTCTGAGCGGCTCTGCACTAGGCTGGTAAGCATAACCCTGATTTGTAAGAAAGCCTCTTGGGTTCTGACTTTATGGAAGACCTCGGACAAGCTATTTATCGCTTCCCCTGAGCCTCTTTTGAATTTCTCCAAACCTCCATTTTCTTACCTAAGAACAGCTGCCTTCTAAGACCAAATTTGAAAAAGAAATAAAGGGCACAGGAAAAAGGATATAATGAATTATCCTGAATATACAGTTTGGAGAGGAAACACCAGGAAAAGTAGGATCTAATAATGATATGAAATCAGAGGATCTTAGAGAGTAAGGATAGAGTAAGAACCTTTTTTTTTTCTGCTAGGGCAAAGAGCACTAAGCTGCAACTTCTATCTACTCCATTAAACCAAGATTCAGGAAGGGTCTTCCATTCAGTCTCTTCTCTATCTGGGTCCAGGTCCTGGACCTCCTCTGAGTTCTTTCCTCCTCTAGGACCCAATGTTTCTTATTTGATCAATCCATTTTAATCTAGAAGTGGCTCTGGCTAGCCATGTGACCTTTGACTCTCCCTCCCACACTTGTGATCCACATGTGGCCTTTGGAAAAGCAAAGAGCCAACTCTTAGATCTCACCACTTGGAACTTTTCAGCTCCAGTTACTTCAAAGGGGGTGGTTGGAATGGGGAGGAGTTACGAGGGGAGGGAGGAAAGGGGGAGGAGAGAGGAAGGTGATTGGGGTGGTGGAGGTCCGCTTTTGCTCTTAAAGGGCCAAGCCACTTTCAAATGCAAAGCAAATCATTGAAAACAGCTGGTTAGCTCCAACTTGTAAAGGGAAGTCTGGGTGAGAAGGAAGCAGAAAGACAGGCTTAGAGCTGGGAAGGTGGTATAGTCCCCATTTGAATCTAGCCCTGAAACTAAGTCTCACTAGCTCAAATGATTTCCTAGCTGCAAGGTTGTTTTTCTTGTCTAAAGATTTGTCTGTTGAGAGAGGTGACAGATTTTTTAAAAATTTGCCTTTTATTATTATGAATTTGATGAAGATTAACAGACATAAACATTTCCCCATAAAATGAAGAACAGAAAGAAAGGACTGCAAAAGAAACCACAAATTTCCACTACATGGGGCTTGGCTTTTTTTTTTGTATATTTAAAATTTAATGTGCTCATCCTAGCAGTATCCTGTTTATTTTCTATGCCCTCCTGAAAGTTCTTCTGCTTTCTTCTATTTATTTGTGTAATGATTCATTGACACTTTTCTTTCTTTTTTTTTTAAAACAATTACTATCACTCTTTCATTCCTCCTTAATTGTCCTTCCTTCTTTAAAAAAAGTATCACAATCACCCCCCTCCACTCCTCCTAAATTATCCTTCCCCACAAAAAAAGTGCTTTGTAACAAATAATCATTGTCTACCAAAACTAATCCACACACTGGCAAAGTCTGAAAATGTATGCTTCATTCTGTATTTACAATCTATCACCTCTCCACTAGGCGGTAGGAAGCCTGATACAACATTAGGCTTCTGAAGTATTGATTAGTCATCGCACTGCTCATGGTTCTGAAGTATTTCAATTGTTTTTCTTTACAAGATTGTAGTTATTGTATAAATGGTTTTCCTGGCTCTTCTCACTTCACTCTTCATTGATTCATACAAGTCCTCCCATGTTCTTTTTTGTAATTCAAATCAGGTCAGTGGAATTCCCATCCCCAGAGCATGTGAAGTGTACTGAGGAGCCTGCTACTGGAAAGGCATGATGACATGTAATGGAAGGGGTTCTGTTTCCCAATTTGGAGCATTTACAAGTTTTCTATAACTGGTTTTGGTCTGTTTATCAGGTTGTGAAGAGACAGGTTGTTGACTGGTTGCTAAACTTTTTTCTCTTCCTCTTTCTCTCCTGGCTGTATTTAAATGAAGAGGCAAGGATCACTTCACTCTGCATTAGTTCATATAAGTTTTCCCAGGTTTTTCTAAAACCATCCTGCTTGTCATTTCTAACAGCACAATAAATTCCCTTCACAATCATATACCACAATTTTTTAAGCCATTCCCCAAATGATGGGCATCTCTTCAATTTCCAGTTCTTTGCCACAACAAAAAGAGCTGCTATAAATATTTTTGTACATACAGGTTTTTTTCCTTTTCCTTTGATCTCTTTGGGATACAGACCTAGTAGCAGTATTGCTGGGTAAAAGGGAATACACATTTTTGTAGCCCTCTGGGCATAGTTCTAGAATGGTTGGACTTTTCATAACTCTACCAAAAGTGCATTAATGTCTCAGTTTTTCCACAGCCCTTTCAGCATTTGTTATTTCTTTCTTTCACATTAGATGATTTGACAGGTGTGAGGCAACACCTCAGAGTTGTTTTAATTTGCATTTCTCTTACTATTACTGATTTAGAGTATTTTTTTTCATATGACTATAAGTAGCTTCAACTTCTTCTAAAAACCATTTTTAATTGAGGATGGGTTCTTATTTTTAGAAATTAGATTCAATTCTCTATATATTTGATAAATGAAGCCCTCATCAGAGAAATTTTCTATAAAAAAATTTCCCCCAGTTTCTTGCTTTCCTTCTAATTTTCATAATATTGATTTTGTTTGGACAAAACCTTTTTAACTTCATGTAATCAAAATTATCCATTACACTTCCTATGATCATCTCTGTCTCTTGTTCGGTCATGAACTCTTCCCTTACCCATAGATCTGACAAGTAAAATTTCCTATGCTCTCCTAATTTGCTTACATCACTCTTTTTTTCAGGAATCAAACAGAAGTTTAATTTCTTTTTTTAATGAATAATTTATTTTGTTTTCAACATTTACTTCCATAAGATTTTGAATTTCAAAATTTCTTGCCTTCTTCTCCTTACCCTCCCCAAGACAGCGTGCAATCTGACATATGCTCTACTTATACATCCATATTAAACATATTATCATATTAGTCGTGTTGTAAGGAAGAATTAGAACTAATGAGAGGAACCCCAGGAAAGAAGAAACAAAATAACAAAAGAAAAGGAGAGCAAATAGTATGCTTCCATCTGCATTCAGACTCCAAAGTTTTCTCTCGCTGTGGATAGCATTTTCCATAATGAGCCTTTTGGAGTTGTCTTAGATCCTTGAATTGCTGAGAAGAGCTAAGTCTATCAAAGTCAGTCACTACACAATGTGGTTGTTACTGTGTACAGTGTTCTCCTGGTTCTGCTCATTTCACTCAGCATCAGTTCATATAAGTCTTTCCAGGTGTTTTTGACGCCCACTTGCTCATCATTTCTTATAGCACAATAGTTCTTTGCAGGTAGATAGTATTTTTCATCATGAGTTTTTTGGAATTATCTTGGTTCATTGTATAGCTTAGAATAGCTAAGTCCATCACAATTGACCATTATACAATATAGATGTTACTATGTACAATGCTCTCTTGGTTCTGTATAGCAAACATTTCTAATACAATGATAAATAATTGTGGTGAAAATGTACATCCTTCCTTCACTCGATCTAATTGGGAAGGCTTCTAGTTTATCTCCATAATGCTTGCTCTTGGTTTTTAAAAGATACTACTTATCATTTTAAGATCCATTTACTCTTATGCTTCCTAATGTCGTTATATTTTGTCAAAAACCATTTTCTGCAACTGTTGAGATAATCATGATTTTTGTTGTTTTTGTTATTGATGTTGTGAATTATACTGATAATTTTCCTAACATTGAACCAGCCTTGAATTCATGGTATAAATTTCACCTGGCCATAGTGTATGAGCTTTGTGATAGATTGCTGTAACCCCCTTGCTAGTATATCAATATTCATTAGGGAAATTGGTTTTCTTTTTTTGTTTTTGCTCTCTGGTTTAAATATTGAAACCATATTTACATCATAGAAAGAATTTGGTAGGATTTCTTTACCTATTTTTTCAAGTAATTTACATAGCATCAAAATAAATTATTCTTTAAATGTTTGGCAGATTTCATTTGTAAATCCATCTGGTTCTGGAGATTCTTCCTCAGGGATTTCATTTGAGGCTTGTTCAATTTCTTTTTCTAAGATAGGGTTATTTAAATATTCTATTTCCTTTTCTGTTAATTTGGGGCAATTTATATTTTTATAAATATTTATCCATCTTATTTCAGTCATCAGTTTTATTGGTATAAAGTTGGGTAAAATAGCTCATAATAATTCTGTTAATTTCATCTTGATTGATTGTGCATTTAGCCTTTTTATTTTTGATACTGGTAATTTTTTAAATTAAATTAACCATTGGTTTGTCTATTTTGTTCTTTTCTTCATAAAATCAGTTTTTAATTAAACATTTATTATTTCAATTTTTTACTTCCAATTTTATTAATTTGTTCTTTGACTTTTTAGGATTTCTATTTTGGTGTTTAATAGGAGATATTTAATTTGTTCTTTTTCTAGTTTCTTTAAAATTAGATGTCCAATTCATTGATCTGCTCTTTCTCTTTTTTTAATTAATGTAATCATTTAGAGGTATAAATTTTCTGCTAAGTATTGCTTTGACTGCCTCCCACACATTTTGGTACGTTGTCTCATTTTTGTTATTTTCTTTAATGAAATTAATGTTTGTTTCTATGATTTGTTCTTTGATCCACTCATTCTTAAAGATTAGATTACTTAGCTTTCAATTCATTTTCAATCTGTGCTTCTAAGACCCCTTATTGAACGCAATTTTTATTGTATTATGGTCCAAAAGGGATGTATTTAATTTTTTTTGTATTTTTTTGAGGTTTTTATGCCCTAATACATGGTCAGTTTTGGTGAAGAGGTTATTCACAGCTGAGAAAAAAAATAGATATATTCCTTCCTACTCCCATTCAATATTTTCCAGAGGTCTATCATATCTAACTTTTCTAAACTCTTCTAACTTTTTCTATTCATCTCCTTAACTTCTTCCTTATCTATTTTATGGTAAGAATTTTCTAGTTCTGAGAGCATAAAGTTGAAGTCCCCCACTATTACAGCTTTACCTTCTTTTTCCTCTTGTAACTCATTTAATTTTTCATTTAAGAATTTGGTTGATCTGTTATTTGGTGCATATATTTTTAATATTGCTATTACTTCATTGTCTATGGTACCTTTTAGAAAAATGTAATTTCTTTGATTGTCTCTTAATTTTTATTTTGCTTTTTCTGAGACCATGATTGCTGCTTCTGCTTTTTTTAAAAATCTGAACTGAAGCATAATAGATTCTGTTCCAGCCTCTGATTTTTTTTTAAAACTCTGTATATATTTCAAGTGTGTTTCTTGTAAATAACACATTGCTAGATTCTGATTTCTAATCCATTCTGGTATCTGCTTCTATTTTATGGGTGAATTCATACCATTCACATTAATAATTGTAGTTACCAACTGTGCATTTCCCTCCATCCTATTTTCTTCTGTATATCCTTGTCTCCTTCTAGCTCTTTTTCATCCTGTCTCTCCACAAAAGTTTGTTTTGCTTCTGACTACTCTCTCCCTTAATCTACCCTCCCTTTTATCACTCCCCACCTCAGTTCCTTCCACTCCTACTTCCCTCTTGAGTAATTGCTATATCCAACTGAGTGTGTATGTATTTTCCCTCCTTGAACCAATTTTGATGACAGTGAGGTTCAAGGCTTGCCTGCCATCTCCACTTTATTGTTCTCTCCAGTATAACAACTCTTCTTTTGGTCTCCTGCAGGCAGAGTGCTGGAGAGTAGAGGCAGCGGCAGCAGCAGCAGCAGCAGTGATTCATCCACAAGAGGCTTGGCTACAGTGGGGAAGATGTTGATCAAAGCGAAGATGCTGACTGGAAAGGAAATTGAGATCAACATTGAACCCACAGACAAGGTGGAACAAAGAGTGGGTGGAAGAGAAAGAAGGAATTCTTCCACAGCAGCAGTGACTCATCTACAGTGGCAAGGAGATGAACGACTAGAAGACAGCTGCTGATTATAAGATCCAAGGAGGCTCAGTGCTCCATTTGGTGTTGGCTCTTTGTGGGGGAGGTGGCCTTGGGTGGTGATGGACCTCCCCCTACTTTATTCCCTTACCCCATCACTCATAATGATGTGCTATACACCCTTCAACTTCCTGGAACAACAGAACCACCAACTCCTCCCCAGGACAGATGCCTGTCTGTTACTGGCCTACAGGGCCTTTTGCTACCTGTTGGTTTTTAGTTTGTGGTCTCACCTGCCCCTTCCCTCATGGCTGTGTCCTGGTTGTTAATAAAAATATTTCCCAGCCTAAAAAAGGTCTTCCTTGAGGGCTTCTCTTGTGTAAGATAATTTTACCTTTCTTCTTCTCTCTTGCATTTTCCCCAGTGCATCCCTCTTTCTCACCCATCAATTTTTTTTAGATCAACCCAACATAATTGATTCACATTCATGCCCTTCTTCTAACTGCCCTGATAATGATAAAGTTCTTTGGAGTTACAGATATTGTCTTCCAATGCAGGAATGCAAACAGTTTTACCTTATTAACTCCCATATGATTTCTCATTCATATGTACCTTTTTATGCTTCTCTTGAGTTTTGCATTTGAATGTCAAATTTTCTATTTACCTCTGATCTTTTCTTTAGGAATGCTATAAAGTGTACTGTTTCATTAAATATCCATTCCCTACCCCCCACCGCCAAAGACTATACTCAGGTTTTCTGGGTAGGTTATTTCTGGTTGTCATCCTACCTCCATTCCAGAATATCATATTCCAAGCCCTCCACTCCTTTACTGTGGAAGCTGCCAAATCTTGTCTGATCTTTACTGTGACTCCATTATATTTTAAGGGTTTCTTTTTAGTATCTTTGACCTGGTACTTCTAGAAATTGGCTGTAGTATTCCTAAGAGTTTTCATTTTGAGATCTCTTTCACTAGGGTGATTGGCAGATTCTTCCAGTCTGTACTTTGCCCTCTGGATCTAAGGTATTCAAGCAGTTTTCCTTTATAATTTCTTGAAATATGATGTCTAAGTTATTTTATTGATTAATGCTTTCAGGTAATCCAATAATTCTTAGATTCACTCTCCTTGGTCTATTTTTCAGGTCAGTTGTTTTTCTGATGAGATATTTCACATTTTCTTCTATTTTTTCATTCTTTTGACTTTGTTTTATTGTTTCTTGATGTCTCATGGAATCATTAGTTTCTATTTGCCCAGTTCTAATTTATAAGGTATTATTTTCTTCAGTGAGCTTTTATACTTCTTTTTCCATTTGGCTAATTCTGTTTTTTAAGGAGTTCTTTTTTTTTCAGTGAATTTTTGTGCCTCTTTTACCATTAGATCAAATTCTGTTTTTTTACACCATTATTTTCTTTGGTATTTTTTATTCCTCTTTTACCAAACTGTTAATTCTCTTTTCATAATTTTCCCATATCACTCATTACTTTTCTTGATTTTTCTTTACTATTTTTATGGCCTTGTTTAGTTCTTCCAGGAATTCTTGTTGGGCTCATGTCCAATTTGAACCTTTTTCTTTGAGGCTTTGCTTGTAGCTGTTTTCATATTCTTGCCTTCTGGACTTGTCTTGATCTTTCCTGTCACCATAGTAGGTTTTAAAAAAAATTATTTATTTAAGTTTTCAACATTCATTTCCACAAAATTTTGAGTTCCAAATTTTCTCCCCATTTCTCTCCTCCCCCCACCCCAAAATGCCAAGCATTCTAATTACCCCTATCACCAATACGCTCTCCCTTCTAACATCCCTCCCTTCCCTTATCCCCATCTTCTCTTTTGTCCTGTAGAGCAAGATAAATTTCTATACTCCATTACCTGTATTTCTTATTTCCTAGTTGTATGTGAGAACAATACTCAACAGTTGTTCCTAAAACTTTGAGTTCCAACATCTCTCCCTCCCTCCCCACCTATCCCCATTGGGAAGGCAAGCAATTCAACATAGGCCATATCTGTGTAGTTTTACAAATGACTTCCATAATAGTCATGTTGTGTAAGACTAACTATATTTCCCTCCATCATATCTTGCCCCCCATTTCTTCTATTCTGTCTTTTGACCTTGTCC
>JAQQSK010009745.1:0-12954 GCA_028658325.1 Potorous gilbertii | reverse complement strand
AGTAAAAGGAAAAAGGAAGGCCCTGATTGAACTGGGTAGCTTTTCCTAATAAGACTACAAAGAAATTTTCTAAACAACTTGCTATCATAATAAAATGTAAGCTAAATAAGTTGGTAATTAAACTGAAGGTGTTTCTCAATTAACTTGATAGGATTATAAGAAGTTGGTCGTTGGATGAAGGCAACTGATGGGGCACGGGGAATTACTCACAATTGGCTAAGAGGATCAGCCACACTTGTTGAGGTCTAGAGAAAAGAGAAAGCTAGATTTAATTGACTTAGCAGAACACAATAGGTGGGGTGGAGAAAACAAATTTCTCTTCTCTTCTGCCTTTCTCACGGTCAATGGAGACTTACAGCAGTGTGAGAAGGAATTCAAGGGCATTGCTTCCAGAATTCAAGTCTCTTATAGAACATTCAAGAAAGGGTGCTTGATGCCAGAAGCAGGCATTCATCTTCTCCAGAGATGGCAGACCTCACAGCTGCAACTGCAAGTGAGCAGACGTGGAGAGGCTTCCTGCTGTTCCTGGGATAAGAGCTATGGTTCTTTCTGAAAGAACCTAGTGGTGCCCTTGGCAAAGAACTCAATCTGGCTGGAAGCTAGAAGCAGCTGAGCCTGCTGGCAACCTTCAGATCAATATGCCTCAAAGAGAACAACCCTAGCAGACCAAGCATACTAACCAAAGCATTTGCTCCAAGGTCCTGCACAATAGGAGGTGTGGATAGCCCTTCCACACCTACTCCTCACATATAAACCCCTCTGGTGTGACCTCTCTACTTCTCACCCTGTTGTAGACCACTGTCCAAAGTCATTTCTTGACTGTCCACATCCAAGGACAAGTTCATCTCCCTTTGTTGCTGTTCAGTTGTGTTCGACTCTTTATGAACCTTTTGGCACTATCTTGGCAAAAATACTAGAGTGGTTTGTCATTTCCTTCTCCAGTTTATTTTTACAGATGAGAAAACAGAGGCAAACAGGGTTGAGTGATTTTCCCAGGGTCACACAGCTAGTAAGTGTCTAAGATTTGGACTCAGGACTTCTTGACTCCAGTCCTGAAGCTACACCACCTAGCTGCCAACTTTCTGTAGCAATCTTCAATTTCCCTGACCTTTCATGTGCACTGTCTCATGACCCTCATATCCTCCAAATCCAGGGGCTCAAGGTCTGAAAGGAACTTTGCCCCACATCCTTATATGAAAAAAAGGATGCATTTAGAGAGAATGTACCTTTACAAGGAGCTCTCTGTGAGCTAAAGGTATACAAGGCACATACAAAAGATGGCATATCACCAAGGAAGAATCCTAAAGAATAACACAGACTGATAAGAACAGTGCCACAAGGTTGAAGTCCAGAGCTAGAGCTTGTTAAAAAAAAAAAGGGGGGGGGTAAAACAATAAACAAATAAACTTGCTAAGGACAGGAAAAGGGAATTTTTTTAAGGTTTTGTGTTGGGAAGAGAAAGAACAAAGAAGAGATAAGCTCCATGTTTTGGCCAAGTAGAATTATGTTAACAGATAAAGAGGAAGCAGAACTAAACTACATGGCCTTCTTTCATCTTCTCAATAATACTTACACTACCTACCTTCAAGAGTTTTTGAGGAAACCACCTAAAACACTATATGAATGTGACTCCCTGTAATTATGGTTTTGAAGAATGATTTTCTGATTGAAAGCAAGAGAAAGGCAGTGTGATTTAGAGCAGTGGTGTCAAACTCAAAGAGAAATGGTGGCTTACATAAGGCTCCTTGCCAGCCACAAATTGACTTAGAAAACCACATATTAGCATTATCTCTGTTTCATTATATTTTTGTTTATTTTAAAAACTATTTCCCAATTACATTTTATTTGACACTTTTGGTTTAAAGAGTAGACCATCTGGGATCAAATCCTGCCTCAAACATAGGTGAACTTTGGTAAGTCACTTAACTTCCCAAGGATTCTGTAAAATGAGAGATTAGACTCAATAGTAGCTTCTTTAGGTCCCTAAAGGAATAATTCTTATCCCGTTTCCTCTCCCTCCTTTCCCCCTTCCAACTCTAGGTTTATGAATCAGTGATGGGGGCCAGGGAGGAGAGGGGAAGGCTAAAAGAGATTTTAAGTCCAAGATAGATGAGGAGATAGTAACAGAAAACCTAAAGAGCCTTAATGAGTTCAAGTCTCCTGGTCAGGTCAAATTTTGCCCCTGGGGTATAGAACCAAAGTTGTCAATGTGATTGATCTCTGAATGGCCATCAGTTGGCACTCCCTTCCTCCCACCTCTGGCCAGGTTGCAGCAACGGAGACAGACCCAGGCATGTGGGTCTTTCATGGTGTCATCTGCAATCTTAGGGGGTTAGAACAGGAAAAGGTCTGAAGCAAGACAATCAGAATTCCTCAAGGTCAGATGAGATCAAAAACCATATCATCAAATACAGAATCTAGGAAGTCTAGGAAGATGAAAGATAAAGAGACATGCCTAGATGACATGGTAAAAACACCTAACCACCAAGAGTCAAGGTAATCTGAGAGAGCAGGGAAAATCAATAGCCCAGGGTCAAAATGGCCATCCATTCAGGAAAAGGATCTGAGTGCAAGCAGTTTTGATAATTTGTTTTGTTCAGTGAGCAGCTTGTTCCTGCAACTTTATTTCACAGTATATAAGACTAGCCTCCTCCATTTTTTTCAGATGAACCCCAACTATGAACACCTTTCACTCAGCCCCTCTGCCTTCTGAATTGAAGGCAGGCAATGAAAATGATTTTTGAGGAATTATGAAGAATAGAAGAGCTATTGAAAAACAAACCAATGATGCTATGCTGATTTTTAATGCCCTGAAACTATGGACAAGTGACCTTGATCTAGTGTGATTTTCCCATCAGAATTCCATGCCCTATTATTAAAGTGATGACTTATGAACAATTGGAAATGAAAAGCAGTGATCACTAGGGACAAGCATGGGTTGGTAAGGACTAGTCATGTGAGACTAACTTCATTTCCTTTATTGGCATAATTGCTATGTTGGCAGATCAGGGGTTTACTGAAGATAGATAGCAGCTAGATTCTATCAGTTATATTTATTTATTCCATAAGTTCTATACACTTATGATAGTATTCTTAATATTTAAGGAGCTAAAGAGTACTGATTAATAAATCTAAAGAGTACTAATTAATATATCTATATCAGCTGATTCCCTGACATATTTTGGTCACAATAAATTTTTAAAGTTTTATTTCCCAATATAGATAAATAAAACTGTATCAGCCTAAAAGGTCTCTTATGCTGAGCCACAGGGCTCTGTGCTTGGACCTATTTTACTCAATATTTTTATAAGTGAGATGAATGATATATATTTATCAAACTGTGGATGACAGGAAGCTGAGAGAGATAGCTATTATATTGGGGGACAGAATTTTGATCCTAAAAGATGTCAACAGTCTAGAATGATGGATAGAAGGCTAGAACCTAAGATTGATTTTAGTGATTCAGCATTGACTCCTATGCTTCCATTCTAGTAGGATATCATATGTAAAGCACTTCACAAGCAAGCTTTAGAGTGTTATATACTATTATTGTTGGGTTTTTTAGGTTAAAATATTGAAGGTACAGGGACTGGAGTGGGGGTGTGCTAGAGCCTGCTCATGCCAACTTCCAAGTTAATTATCAGTAAGAGCATTTACACCTTAGAAATCAGCAAACACTACAAATTCTGGCTTTGATTTATTGCTTTGTTGATTGTCTAGACTTAAGAAAGCAGTGGAAAAAATTTAAATAATGCAGATTAAACTAAAAATATACATCCTGCATTTTCAGTGTGCCAATTGTTAAACATTTACCAGTAGGTCCCTGAAAGGGAGAGAAAAGCCTAAGCAGGGAATCATTTAGGGAAAAAAATAGTAAGGTTTTTAGTCAATTGAAAACTCAACAATGGTGAGACACAAGAATGACATGATCTTGGACTGCATTAATCCCAGAAAAGTGTCAAGATAAAGAGAAGTAATTGTCAGGTTGTATTTATCAAAACTCAAATAACACCTGAAGTATTGTGTTTAGCTCTGAGAGCTACATTTTAGGTGAAATGTTAACAGGCTGGAGTACATTCATAGGAAGGTAACCAGGAGGGTGGGGGAGAGAAGGCGGTATTAATGTGTAGTCACATATGGATGAGTTGAAGAAACAGGGAATATTTAGTTGGGATAAAAGAAAACTTAGATGGGGTGTGACAGTTGCATATCATATCTGGAGCACTGTCATGTAGAATGAGCAGGAGACTTCTATGTTGTTCAAAAGGGCAGAATTAGGGCCACTAAGTGGAAGTGATGGAGAGGTATATATCATTTTAACATTTATATGAAAGAACTTACTAACAGAATTATCTGAAAATAGGCTAGGTACTCTAGTTTGTCATAAGGTAATAAATTCCCCTCACTGGAGGCCTCCAGTGCTCCATGTGGATGATGGGATTCATGTATCAGGTAGTGGATCAGATCAAATGACTTCTAAGTTTCTAGCCAGCTCTAATACTCTATGATAACTCAATTCCCCTAATTTTCAGGCTAGAAATCATTCTCAGTTCTCACTAATCCCTCCTCTCACATAGTCACACAGTCAGTATGTCTTAGAGGGAGGATTTGAACCTAGGACTCCCTGACTCAAAGGCCAGTCCTCTAATCACTAAACAATGCGAGTCTGACCATTCAGTAAGCAAGTGGCTCCCTACTGTTTCCACAATAAGATATAAAATCTTCTGTTTGACTTTTAAAGCCCTTTATACATGGCCCCTTTCTACATTTCCAATCTTCTTATGCTTTCCTTCCCTCCAGGTACCCTGTGATACAGTGACCTGGCCTCCTGTCTGTTCCTTGCACATGACACTCTTCCCAATGCCAGTCATTTTCCCTAACTACCCCCCATGGTTCCCCCTCATCTCTTTCCCATAGCTTCCATTGTTGCCCAAAGCTCCATCTTTTCCTTTCCCTGTCCTCCTTAAACTCCATGCCTTTCTTCTAAGATCATCTCCAACTCATCTAACCTATATGTTGTTTGAACATAGTTACTAAACCATGAATTCCTTGACAGTCCTTGACGGAATTTGGGGAGGTCTTTCTTTGTATCGCCATTACTTAGCACAGTGTCTAGTCTCTTGAGGATTTTCAGTTTTGGAGAAAGAGAAACTGATGATTCCTGGCTTATGTGAGGATGAATTTTATTCTGACCTTTCCAGAGGGCTGTGCGTTGTACATAAAATACATTCAGATGGCTTCCATTTTAATGGAACTAGTGCATGAATAGATAGAAAGATGCAAGCAAGACTCTTCAAAAGATTATTTGGTGCTTGTTTTTCTTTTCCTGGAGAGACTAGAATGGAGAGATTGAACAGAATATGGAAAAAACGAATAAAATTTAGATTAAGGTAAGGATAAGTAGTGATAAGTAGAAAGGAGTGAACAAAGGCTAGATAAAAGTCAACTTTTCATTGCAAAATTTGTGGGACACCAGAATATGCTAAAAGAAGTCCTCTTTTAAGTGGTATACTAGATAGAATATTGGGCCTAGAATCATGAAGACTTGAGTTCAAATCCAGCCACAGACGTTTATTAGCTATATGATCCTGGGAAAGTCACAACCTTGTGTCTGCCTCACTTTCCTCAACTGGAAATGAGGATATAATAGCACCTACCTCCTACGGTAATTGTGAGAATCAAATGAGATATTTGTCAATTATTTAGCGCAGTGCCTCCCACATAGTAGGTACTTAGGAGGCAATATGATACAATGGAAAGAGTCTTAGAGTTTGAGTCGCTGCTCCCTTATTTGCTTGCTATGTACCTTCAGGCAAGTCACTTAACTTCTCTGTACCTTGGTGTTGTCATTTTTAAAATGGGAATAATATGACTTGCATTAGCAATCACACCCAGGTGTTCTAAGGAAAGCCCTTTGTAAACCTCAAAATACTCTATTGATCTGAGTTCTGATGATGAAAATGACTATTTCGATACTTCAGTGGAGGCATGCTTTCATCAAAGGAGGTATTCACTCCAACGCAGCAGGTTAAAATCCATCGATGCTTTCTCACCTGGAATGGTTCTTATGGGACTGTGTCCTTCATAAAGGATCTAGGATTGGAAAACTTCCTCTGAGTCTTTAACATTATATGTCAAGGTGGTATCTCAGCCATCATTCTCTCACTCTTACTGTGTGACAAGTCTACCTTCTTTTCTCATTGTGTAATGATACCTTTTACACCATTTACTATATGCATGTCATCAATGGTAATATGCTGCAGCCTATTTATATACCCACTATGCATCTCTTTGAGTCATCTGCAATTTTGATTCTTTGGACATTGTGGTGTTCTGTGATTCACAGCCATATAGCATCATCAAAAGAGGATTAGATGGATTTTTATGTCTTTGCGGAACCTGGGCTAGTTGAAAGTGCTACATAATTACTTCAATACAATCCAGCCTGTACTCTCTTGTTCAATTATGGGCATCTCTAGTACCTGTTCAGAAAGTATGTACTAATAAACTAATGGGTCCCCATCCAATTACACATCATTGTCTAGACAAGGAACATTATTAAACCACTTTTTTCCTGCATGGATTGTTAGGTTTATCTCTTTAGGGAAATCGTGGACCTTATAGAAGAGGCCCTGTTGGTCTTGATTTGGTCACCTCTATATTATTCATAAATAGGAATATCTGAAGGACCTCACTATCTGTAGGAAAGCATTCCATTTCCAGAGGGTTCTGAACGTGGCATCCATAACATTGAAGAGGTTTATTTTTTTATATATTTTCGTAATTTTATTTCAATATAATGGGTTTCCTGGGCATTTTATTTATTTTAAGCAATATTTGGAGAATGTGTTCAGAGCCTTCACAAGACTGCCCAAGGAGTCCATGACACAAAAACAGATTAAGAACCCTTGATTTAGGGTTGCTTGAGTGAGTATTTGTTTGATTGATTTCATAGTCTTTGCCATTGTACCTAGACAAGCCCCCTTGGCAAATCTAAGTCTCATCGTTTTATGTCGTATTTGAAATTGACAGTCACAGGATCCTTGAGTAAAGATATCTCTGTGGTTCTTTTGAATGAGAAGAGTGAATATAGTATGAAAAGTTGTGAAGCTAAAAATGCCAATATTTTGCAACTTATTAGATATGTAGGGTGAGTCCAAGTGCAGAGTTAAAGGGGAGACCAAGATTTTGAACGTGTGAGATTTGGAGGGTGGTGATACTTTCAGCACCAATAGGAAAAGCATGAGAGGGAAGTTTGGTTTTGGAAATATTTGGCTTTGAGATACCCATGAAAAATCCAGTTCAAAATGTCCAGTAGGATGTTTTGTATATCCTGAAGATGCAGGGTATGAATCCAAAAGAAAGAGTAGGACTGGATTAAATTATATTAAATTAAAAGTAGGATGTAATTAAGCTAATGGTTGATAAATCACGGAGATTGTAATTCTAGAGCAAAGAAAAGAGTGCCCCGAAGAGAATGTGGGGGGACGTTCACAGGGCGTTTGACAAGGAAGAATATCCAACAAAAGGAGACTGAAAAGAAGAGGTCAGTCAAGTAGGAAAGAAGGGAGTATCCAGTAGGAGAAAGTGCTCAACAGTGCCAAATACTGCAGAAATATCAAAAATGATTGGGGTTGATAAAAGGCATTAGCTTGGGTGATTGAAGATCATTGGTGACTTTAGAGAGGGCAGTTTCAATTGAATTATGAGTTCAGAAGTCAGATTACGATAGATTTAGAAGAGAAAACAGAGGCAGTGAAGTAACTGATCTATGCAGTTTTTTCAAGGAGTTTAGCATAGAAGAGATCTAGGGTGATAGCTAGTGGTCATAGTAGAATGAAGTGAAGGATTTTGAGGAAACGGGAAACATATATTTTATAAGCAGCAGAACAGAAGCCAGCAGACAAGGAGAAATTGAGTATTAGAAGGAAAGCAGGCATGACAATGAGGGAAATCTGCTAGAGAAAACTGGAGAGGATAAACTTAAGAGTGGAGGTAAAGAAGTTGGCCTTGGGGAAAAATGGCCACCTCGTCATCAGATATTTTAGTGAAGGAGGAGATAGGGAGGGATGGTATTAGAGGGAAGGAAAGAGAGCTCTTGGAGGATGGGGCTTGATATTTTGGTGAAATGTGCATTGAGGTCCTCAGATGAGATGGTTGGGGGAGGGCTGCTGAAGATGGTTGAGGAAAGACAAGAAAATTTGGAAAAGTCTCTGCTGTAGTGAAAAAGATGGAAAATCAATTAGAGAGGAGTAGAAGCATTACCTTGCTTCTATACAGCTCCTGCTGAGGTTTGATAACATAAATTTGTGGTGAACTCAGCACAGTTTTGTGATTTCTACCAGCTCCATTAAGAGTAGGAGCTAAGGAGGTGCAGTGACCCAAGTTTGGGATTTGGTGAAGAATGATCTGTGATAGGACAAGAGGAGACTACTAATAGTATAGAGTTTGAAATGATTCACCAAGAGCGCAAGATTGGAAGTAAGGAGAACGTGTCAGTGCAAGTCTCAGTTTGAGAAAGTATTGAGTGGTAAATGCCTTGAATATCCAGGCGAAAATAAAATACAGGGTTAACAATGATAAAAAAAAAATATTGGTTATGCTAAAGGAATATGAGAATTCATGAACATGAACAAAGTAGACCTTTGTGGCTGATAGCAAGATGAAGGATATGACTACCTTTGCTTGTAGCTGAGACAGAATGGAGGTCAAGGGAAATAAAGAACTAGGGAATCAGAATATTTGAAGGAGCATTAATATGTATGTTGAAGTCATAATATGAAGTTTCAAGGTCTTTCTTAAGAACTTTGGAATTGATAGTGTGACATGGGAGACACTGGCACAGCACCACTCAGCATGGCGTACCCACACCAGAGAAGGGGCCGTGCTCCATGAGCACAGCAGAATTGAAACAGATCAAAGGAAATACAGGATGCACAAATTTAGAGAATCTACTGCAGATGCTCACATGGGCCCTACCTGTGGTAGAACATTCCAAACCACCGTCATGCACATTTAGCTTGACTCTAGCATAAGTGATGTCATTTTGGACCTCTTCAAGAACAAAGGACAACAGCCATAATATGAGGGGAAGATTTGGGGTAGAGAAAAATCATAGCTAGCTTATATGTAGCATTTTAATGTTTGCAAAGCTCTTTATAACTATTATCTCATTCTGTCCTTGAAACAACCCTGGGAGATTGGTATCATTAGTATCCCGTATTCACAGATGGGGAAGCTGAGGCAGACAGTGATTATGTGGCTTTCCCAGGATCATATAGTAAGTTTCTGAGGTAAGATCTGAATGCATGTCTTCCTAACTCCAGATCCAGTGCTGTATCCACTAACTCAAAACGCATCAAGAGAGAGAATGACCAATATCTATGAGCTGAGGAGTCCATAGGTAATGATTGCCTGTTGAGTCATTCAAGCAAGTTACCTCCACCCCCAAAGTGAAATTGATAAAACAAAAGCCAGTCCCTCTCCTTATCACTATTTCCTCTAGCAATTCAACAGCTGTAGCGATGAGAGGACCCATACAGTCTGCAAACATGTCCTTTACTTGCAATGCAGAGAGATGTCTTTATAATTTACAGTATAAACTCGCTTATAAACTATTACAAAGGTGGTTGGTAAAACTCAAGGGGAGGGAGGAAGATTTGATTTGGGTCCCAACGAATAGGAATGAATGATGATAACATACGGTAGCATTTACATAAGTACTCTCTACAAATATCTCATTCTATCCTGGGAGATAGCAGCTATTGTTACCCCATTTTACAGATGAAGAAACAGACTGTGACTTGCGCAGGGTCCCACAGCTAGTAAGTGTCTGAGGCTGGACTTTAGTTAACACCAGGTCCAACACTCTATCCACAGTACCACCTAGCTGCCTAGGAACGTGTATAGATTAAATGAGGAAAAAAACCAGATAAGCAGGCCTGCTGTTGTTTCGAGAGGAATATATTTTTATCAATAAATAAATTATCAATAATTCTAACAACACTGTCCCAATGTACCATGGGAGAAAGTAGAAAGGTAAGAAAATAGAATTAAGAAAACTAAGCCAAATATACTTGGAAAGTATAAAGGCAAAAAAAGTTGGAGAGCACTAAAAGAAAAACATATGAAAAACAACCCTGGGAGGTTGGTGTTATTATTTTCCCACTTTCAAAGCTGGGGAAACTGAGGCAGATGGAGGTTAAGTAATTTTTCCCAGGGTCATATAGTCAGTAAACAAATCCTGGGTTATATCCTACCTACCCATCTCCACCAAGACAAGAGTAACTTGGAGCAATTTGAATGTAGTGCTATCCAGAGGCAATAGAATAGATAAGATGGCCCTTTGGAGATACTTTCCTGTACCCAAATTCTGTGATTCTAGACATGTGTGTGTTTGTCCTTCGTTGCCAAAGAAGACCATGCCCTCAGAGAAATGATGACATGACTTGCACTTGACTTTGTTTTGAGTGAAGAAGGGATGTGCAGGTCACCAGCCTCACTTCTCCTCTAGAGCCATCTGAATCCAGCGACCAGATATTCATCAGGATGACTGGAGATGACCCAGGATGAGGCAAGTGGGGTTAATTGACTTGCCCAAAGTCACACAGCTAGTGATTGTCAAGTGTCTGAGGTGAGATTTGAATTCAGGTCCTCCTGACTCCTGCACTAGTGGTCTATCCACTGCACCAGCTAGCTGCCCTTAATGCTAGACATAGACTCTTAAGAAAAGAAAGAGCAAAAAGGAAGAGAAAATAGGGCTCAATCGGGTTCCCAGCCCCAAATGCAAGACTAGAGCTTGTGGTGCCCATAAGAATGAAGACCTGCTTCATCTCAATTCCTACCAAGCCCAAATGCTCATTTCACTTCAAATTTTTGATGGCCTCAATCCTATAAGATACAAAAACCTTAAAATAAACAAAAGGTTCTCTCGGCAGCAAAGAGTTGTCACTGAGTCCATGTACTTTACTCCACAGGAGTGGTAGAACCCCCTTTGGGCTTTTACTTTGTCAATTAATTATGTGTAAAATTACAGCAGCAGGACACATTGACAGTAATGAGAATGACTGCTAACAACAAAGAAAGGTGACAGAAGGACTACAGAAAAACTATTAATTCTGTCTACATTTCAATTCTTTATAACAACAGTCTGAGGCCATTTTGTGAAGGAATAAATAGCCCTCCTATTTACCATCAACATATCTATGAAGGAAACTGTTCATTATATTACAGCATCCTAATTAGTGTTTCTAATAATGACCCCATGTCATCAAAGGAAACACAAATTTTGTTTGATATTCTCACTTTAAAGTTGGGAAAACATATATCCGGGGGGCAGAGGAAATCTGTCAAAATAATTAAAGTAAAAATAAAACTTAGACATTTAAAAAATAAGCTTCATTTACCTGAAAGAATTTATGAACAAGCTTTTGATTCCAGTCAAAATTCTCACACTTTCTTTTAAAGGGATGATTAATAAAATTCTTAAAAAAGAAGCATCAGCCACAAAGAACCAACATGGCTTCATTAAGAACAAATTTGGCAAGACTAACTTTATTTTGTTTTTTGATAGGAATACTAAACTGGTAAATCAGAGGATTGCTGTAGATACTGTTTTCCTAGTTTTGAGCAAAGCATCTGATGAAGTCTCTCATCCTACCTTTGTATTAAAGGTATGGATGTGGAAAATGGGGCCTACGTTATAGAACAATTAGGTGAAACTCACTGACTCATCAGAACCAAAACTCTTCATTAAGGTTCAATATCAGCTTGGAAGGAGGTCTCCAATGGAGTGCTCATCACCATCATTATTGTATCAATGATGCAACGAATCACAGAATCTGTGAGTTGGGTGGGGACTCCACAGTCATCTATTCCAACTCAATCAAAAAGAAGGCTTCCCTAAAACATATCCATCAAGTAATTGCTCAAGTCAAAAGGAGGCTTGGGGATTTTTGCTCTTTTTATTTTTTTAAATTATAGGGGAAAGTCGTAAGAAGCCTTTCTCAGTCCTCCTAATTGTTAGTGCCTTTTCCCTGAGACTTCTTTCCATTTTTTCTGTATATCTACCCAGTTATTTACATGGTGGCTCCCCTATTAGAGGCAGCTAGATGGGCAAAATGGATAGAATACAGGACCTGGACTCAGGAAGATTTATCTTGTGAGTTCAAATCTGATCTCAGACACTTACCCCTGGGCAAGTCACTTAATTAACCCTGTTTGCCTCAGTTTGTCATCTGTAAAATGGGCTGGAGAAGGGAATGGCAAAGCCCTCCAGTATCTTTGCAAAATATCCCCAAACTGCATCGCAAGGAGTCAAATGCACCTGAAAAGACTGAACAACAATTCCCCTTTAGAATGTCAGTTCTGTAAGAACAGGGACTGGTTTTCCCTTTCTTTGTATCCCTAGCACTTAGCAATATCTGGCAAAAAGTAGGCACTTAATTACTGATTGTTGGCTAATTAACCAGCAGATAGGGGAAGACTGATGGTTCAAGAGAAAAAAGGTCTTGATGGAGCACAATAAGCTCTACAATAAACCAGGAGGAAATAGGATCAAACAAGGATCCAGATGTAGGGATTGGTAAATCTTATATGGGGTGGGGGCACGGAGAGGGGGTGCCTTACATTTTCTATTATAGGAGAGAAGATAGAATAAAGAATCAGAAAATCATAAGATGCTAAAATTGGAAGGCATTTTAGAAATCATGTTATCCCAGGGGTATCATAATGAATAGTCCCTTCTGCTTTCAAAGGCTTTGGGTTTAAGCCATATCTCTGTTATTTCCTCCCTGTGTGTCTTTGGACAAGTCATTGAAACTCTCACAGTCTCAGTTTCTTTATCTGTAAAATGAAAGAATTGAAATAAATGACTTCCAATGCCCTTTTCAGGTTTATATCTTATAAGAACAAAACGAAGATTCAGATATGATGTGACCTGGTCCCAGGCACCTC
>JAQQSK010009744.1:0-12954 GCA_028658325.1 Potorous gilbertii | reverse complement strand
CTAAAACCATCAGCAAGCATCTTATGTAATGGAGATAATCTAGATGCATTTCCAATAAGATCAGGGGTGAAACAGTGATGTCCATTTTCACCACTATTTTTCAGTATGGTACTAGAAATGTTAGCTTTAGCAATAATAGAAGAAAAAGAAATTGAAGAAATTAGAAGAGGCAAAGAGGAAACTAAGTTATCACTCTTTGCAGATGATATGATGATATACTTAGAGAATCCCAGAGAATCAAGTAAAAACCTACTTGAAATAATAAACAACTTTGGCAAATTTGAAGATTATAAAATAAATCCAGATAAGTCATCTTCATTTCTATATATTACTAACAAAATCCAACAGCAAGAAATAGAAAGAGAATTCCCATTTAAAGCTTTGGTAGACACTATAAAATATCTGAGAGTCTACCTACCAAACAAACCCAGGGAATATATGAACACAATTACAAAACGCTTTTCATACAAATAAAATCGGATCTAAGTAAGTGGAAAAACATCAGTTGCTTGTGGGTAGGCCGAGCTAATATAATAAAAATGACGATCTTACCCAAATTAATTTACTTACTCAATGCCATCCCAATAAAACTACCAGAAAATTATTTTCTGCAGCTAGAAAAATAATATTAGAATTCTTCTGGAAGAACAAAAGTTCCTGAATATCAATGGAGCTAATGAAAAGAAATGCTAGGGAAGGTGGTCTAGCCCTACCAGATCTCAAATTGTGTTATAAACCAGCAATCATTGAAATGACTTCATGCTGGCTAAAAAATAGAGGGTAGACCTCTGGAATAAGTTAGGTACTCAAGACACAGTAGTTAATGAATATAGCAATCTACTGTTTTTGATAAACCCAAAGACCCCAGCTTCTGGGATAAGAACTCACTGTTTGACCAAAATTGCTGGGAAAACTGGATAACAATATGATGGAAACTCAGTATAGACCAATGCCTGACACCGTACATAAGAATAAAATACAAATGAATATATGATTTATTTATAAAGACTGACACTACAAACCAATTAGGGAAACAAGGAATAGTGTATTTGTTAGATTTATGAAGAATAGAGAAATTTTTGACCAAACAAGGGATAGAGAACATTATGAAGTGCAAAATGGATAATTTTGATTGCATGAAATTGAAAAGTTTTGTACAAACAAGCCCAATGCAGCCAAGACTACAAGGGAAGCAGAAAAGTGGGAAAGAACTTTTGCAACTATTATCTGTGATAAAGGCCTCATTTCTAAAATATGGAGAGAACTGAGTCTAATGTCCAAGAATACAAGTCATTCCTCAATTGATAAATGGTCAGAGGATATGAATGGACAGTTTTTAGAGGAAGAAATCAAAGCTATCTAAAGTCATATGAAAAAATGCTCTAAATCACTATTGTTGAGATGTAAATCAAAACAATTCTGAGATATCACATCATAGCTATCTTATTGGCTAACATGACAAAACAGGAAGATGATAAATTTTGAAGAAGATGTGGGCGAGTTGGGACACTAATAAAATGTTGGCGGAGCTCTAAGCTGGAGATCAGTTTGGAACTATGCTCAGAGGGCTACAAAAATGTGCATACCCTTTGATCCAGCAATATATCTTCTAGGACTGTATCCCAAAGAGATCATAAAAATGGGAAACGGTCTCACATGTACAGAAATATTTATAACAGCTCTCATTATGATGTTCAAGAACTGGAAATTGAGGGAATGCCCATAAATTGGGGAATGACTGAACAAGCTGTGGTATATGAATGTAATGGGATATTATTGTGCTATAAGAAACGATGAACAGGAAAACTTCAGAGAGGCCTGGAAGTACTTATATGAACTGATGATGAGTGAAAAGAGCAGAAGCAAGAGAACTTTGTACACAGCAACAATCATAGTGTGTGAGGAATTTTTCTGGTACACTTAGCCCTTCATAAAAACTCAAGGACCTAAAAAATTCCCCATGAACTTTTGAGGCACCATGCCTTCCATATCCAGAGAAGGAACTGTGGAATTGGATCACAGAATGAAGCAGACCATTTTCTCCTGTGTTATGTTTTGTTTTCATAGTTTCTCCCATCCATTTTAATTCTTCTATGCAACATGACTAAGGTGAAAATGTATTTAAAAAAAGACACTGGAATAGTTTGCCATTTCCTTTTCCAGTTCATTTTGCAGTTGAGGTAACTGAGGCAGATAGAAGTTTAAGTGTCTTGCCCATGGTCTCACAGCTAGTAAATGTGTGAGGCCAGATTTGAATTCATGAAGAGGAGTCTTCCTGTCTCCAAGCCCATCATTCTATCACTGCAGTGTCCCCTAGCTTCCCATATATAACAATATACAATTATTAATATGTATGTATATATACATGCATACACATGTGTAATACATGTATATATAAGCTGTATGTATATACATTCATGTAAGGTGTTTATATATACATGCATGTAATATATGTTTATATACATATATAATAGACACACGTACATATATAACATATATATATATATATATATATATATATATATATATATATATATATTCTGATAGACTGGGTCTATTTGTTGTCCACTGAAATGCCTGTCATAGTCTGGACAATGGGTATTATTGATCTATTTGATTTTTTTTCTGCATGTAGTTAAGTCAAACTATTTTGAATGATTATAAATATCACACAGTAACCTCTGTATTTTTTCTGTACTTGACATAAACAGTGTAATGCTATCTGCAAACAGAAACATCAAGAGAACTTTACTGTGTATAGGAAATCTCCATCTTAGATTCTGAGCTGGATTATTGACATGCCAGTGATGATTACCTATGACAGACACTAATTTTATGTCTTATTTGACATTAATGATCAGAGGGTGGGCAAACAAGATTATCTCTTTTGTAAAGTCTTTCAAGAAATATTGTATAGTTTTAACATCTGCTTGGGAGTCTGTTGGAGAATGACCTTTATGGTAGAATTTTTATTCTACTAAATTAAATTCCTTTTTTATAGTTAATAAACAGCGAGAAGTATGGTATCTTATATTCTCTATGTCTTTCACTCAATTGTGCAACTAAAAGTTATTATCTCCTCTGGAATATAGTTTATGTCAGCCTTGCAAGTCCCTTTTAATGACATCATAAAGAATGCCCTCAGTGTATACATAGATTATTTCCATAAAAGTTTCATACATATGAGAAATTAGACATATGTTCACTGGTTATTGTTCTCTTAATCACAGTTTTGGCAGTAATAACATCTGAGGCTTTTTAAAAATACCTTTAGTATATTACTTTCACCCAGGTACCTTGAGAATCAATCACTCAGTGTCTTCATGTTAGTTGTCTCAATCATGGATTTTCTTTGCATGTATTTCATCTGGTCTAGATATTTCTCTAGTTCATGTTTTCTTCAGTACCATTTTCACTTCTTTCACAAGCACATCTGCAGCTATGATGTTAGAGTTCATATATGTTGATGCTATTGACCTTCATGGTAAAAGGAATTTTATGTTTTTAAATGAAAATCCTTGCAGATCTTTTCCATCTTTTGTCTATTGTTCTCCCAGTTTCATCATTGAACATTCTCAGGATGACTGCATAGTCATGCTTCTTGGCATACACTTTAAAATTTATTTTTTTCTGCTGATGCTTCTTTTTTATGAGAAAGAAGAAAACTTCATAAGTTTCTACTAACTTTCTACATATGATTTTTACAAATGAATTTTCATACTCAGCTGGTATTAACTGTGGCTGTGTTATCCTGCTACTTGGTAAATAGAGGCCCATTTGTTTTCTTTTAGACTTAAATACTAAACCTTAAATACACAATGGAGAAAAGAAAAAGGAATATTATAAATTTAAATATTAAAGCTTAAATACAAAAGAAAAAAGAAAAAAACATGTCATGTGCACAGCAAAACTTAAGAGAGTATTCAGAGAAATAAATTTCCATTTCAAGAAAACCTATATAATAAATACTTCACATTGTATTGAAAACTGTCTGTCTTTTCTTTGCTTCCTTTTTTTGTTCTCTGCTGTGCACTTTTTACTTTGTTCTTTCCCCCCTACTTCTCCTCCCCCTTAAGAAGGCTACAATTAAGTCCATATACACGTGTGTGTGTGTCCTAAGGTTACTCATTTAAACTGATTAAGTTTGAGTTGTTTTAATTGTATTCCTTCCTTTTTCCCTTTGTTTTAAGGATTTTTCTAGCTTTTGTTAATTTTGATCTTTGCTGTAAGAAACGAATGATGTGGAAGTATAGACACTGACTTCAAAGTGGAGTAATAACTCTGTTAGTTTTGAATCATCATAGATGATTCTCTGCATCTGGACAATGACCACATGGCTGTTGATCAATAGACACATTCTTTCATTCATCCTCTAACACATTTAGATCTCAGACTTTAAGAATCAGCATATTTTTAATATTTTACATGATCCTAAAAGGAAGTTTTTATTTACAAAATGAAAATAATTAGTTTACAAATAATTTCAAAAGGAAAATAATTAATGAATTTACCTTCTGCTGTGAATAGCAAAAAAATGCAAGTGAAGGGATGAGTATCTGGTTAATAATGTTTCTTAAACAATATTTAATTTATCCCAATCACCCATGCTTCCAGGTTCCTAAATTGTTTTCACTAATACAAAGACAAAATGAAATATGAAAGAGAAATAATTTTTGTTGTGATTGTTCAGTCTTTTCAGTTGTTTCAGAACCTCTGTGACCTCATTTGGGGTTTTCTTGGTAAAGATACTAGAGTGATTAGCCATTTTCTTCTCCAGTTCATTTTACAGGTGAGGAAACTGAGGCAAAGAGGGTAAAGTGACTTCTCCAAGCTCACATAGCTAGTAAGAGTTCAATGTCAGATTTGGATTCATTCCTGATTCCAAGGGCAGTGCTCTATCCACTGCAGCACCACCTAGTTGCCCCTGAAATAATTATAAAAATGCCTTTTTGTGCAGAAAATCCATCTTACTACTGTGAAAGAAAGGTCTTCTTAGACTCTGGTGCGCTTTACCACCTTTGCTTCCCTTACCTATGAATGTCTTAGTCTGATTTCTGTGATTTGTTCCCTGGAACAGCAGGGCATTTGTCTTGGGTCATAGACATCTCCTAAAATCAGCATTGTCACTATACGCTTGAGAAGGAGCTAGGGCAGAGAGTTTAACAACAGCGTATTCTTCTGGATGCCCAGGTTTTCATCCTGCTTCCTGGACCTGGTACCATGAGTGCTGTTTGGTGAACCCTGTGAACTGTACTGACACACGTGAACTATGGAGATAGTTTTCACACTAACAGCATCATAGGTCTTTACCAAAGTAATAATAGAGTATTTCTTTCTCTTCTAGCTCAGGTGTCTATGATGTTGTGATCCTACTAGATTAATATGGAAGAAGAATATCATAGAGATGGTGTATCTTAATTTCAACAAACCATCTGACAGTCTTCTAGAATAGCTTTGTAGACAATACGGAGAAATGGGCACTGGAGGATTGCGATCTTAATATGTGACTCCATAGTGAATAACATGCTGAAAGAGAGTATTGATTAATGGACTGATGTCAACCTGGAAGGGTGCTCTCTACTAGCATGCTACAGGGCTCTGTCATGTTCAACATTTTTATCAATGACTTGGATGAAAGACATGGCAGGCATGTTTATCAAATTTGTGGATGGTGCAAAGCTGGGAGGGATAACTAATAAACTGGTTGACAGAATCATGATTCACAAAGATTTTGACAGGCAGGAATGATGAGCCCAAACTAACAAGGTGAAACTTAAAATGCCTCTGAATTTACTCTCAAAATCACAAATTCACAAGTAGAAACTTAGGGGCACTTGGATTAATGACAGCTCATGTGAAAAAGACTGGAGGGTTTTAATTAATTCAATATGGGCCAACAGTAATTATTGACTACAAAATCTAAGGTGAAAGATCATGTCAAAAGCTACTTTCATATAAGTATTGTGTCTAGATCATAAGAATGGAAATCTCATCAAGTAGAGACATAAGACCCAGGAGAAAGCAGTATGCAAATACCACAAGCAAATAAGGGGCATTGGTTTCCTGATGTACCAGGGGCATGACTCATTTTGGACATATTTGTTTGCTACATGTCTGCCTCATCACTCCTCCACAATACTTGGCTCTACTTTTCCTACTAATGCTGTGTGTATTTGTGAGAGAGTACACCTTAACTTTATGGGTTGCCTTAACTATTATTTTCCTATATCATCTCAATGCCCTTGCTTTGCTCTAATTTTGTCTACTGATTATTAAAGCTAAATGAACTGGTGAGGCCTTGTGAGCTTTAGTTTTGGGAGTTTGGACACCCAGAATACCCTTTAATCTAGGAGCATAGTTGTCCTCTTGGGACCCAACCTGAATCATGAGAGTGCTGATGAGGAAGGATGCCATATTGTGGGGATCCATGTGAGTTATCTTTGAGTCCTCTGAGTATTGCTAGGGACTTGCTGGAGAGATTCACCATCCATTACTCACCTTTCTGGAAGTCCAAGAGTATCTATTGGATGAAAATAATCCTTTTATATTGTTTTGTTTCCAAATTGTCATGAGACACTCATTTTTTTTCAGTGTGTTTCCTTGACAAATCAGACCAACTTCTTAGATATACCTTTTAATTCTTGAGTACTTATGCAGTGATATTTATTATTTTACTGCATTCATTATTAGAATAGGAACTGATAGGAGTAGACTGAATGTTGCATACCTAGAATACTGGTACCTAACACTACACCTCCAGCCTACACCCAGAGGACTCCTGGTTTAGGGAGTACTTCAGAAATTAAAGCACAAGGACATGAAGAGAATTCTATGACATGCTATAGGTACTTCCTTTTTGAAGTCTTCCTTAAATGACCTGAGGAGAAGGACAAAACCCTGTTTTGTTCTGTTTTGTTTTTGGAAATTACCATAAAATGTGTGCCTTTATGAAATTTTTGGTAAAATAGGAGCTTCAGAAAGCTATTAGAAACTGACTACTAGCCCTCTCACAGAAGATGACAGGACATTACATAGAGTTAAAACATTGTTAATCAATGATTGTTGGGTGACAGATTGTCAGAATTGACTTTGGAGGAAAAGGCCAGATAAGCTTGGATCTCTCAAGACATAGTGGAATATACTAATCTTAGTATAAGGAACTTTGTATGAAAAATTACACTCTTTTTGTGGGGTGAAACTTAGTCCACCAGATGAGTAATCCTTTGGGTCCTGGCTAGAACATGCTGCTGATGTGATACAAGGGGAGGATAAACGTGGTTGACTCTTGGGAAGCCTCAGGGGACCAGCCATTGATGTAATGTATCCATTGAAAAGCCAATGTTCAGAGATGACAATATTGAAATCTTTTTGAGTGTTTGATGGAATTTAGATATGCTGAAAGTGCTGTGATATTACTTCCATGTAATACCTAACTACCTTAAAGCAACAGTTGGAGAAGGAATGGAGGAGCTCTTATACAGGGCTATGATTAACAAGAAAATTAATTTTCATATTGTTATTATCAAATGCAATAATCCCTTTTCTGTCAAAGACCATCCTGACAGTAGCTTAAAAAGAAGCCCAAGACAGTCCTAGGAATGTCTTTGCATTCCACCTCTTGAGGCCCTTTGCTCCCAGCTATGCTGACTCGGCCTCACAATCTGAGTTCTGTTTACCCTGTAAATAAAAACTAACTTGGGCTAGTCCTACCTACAGAAAGTGACCCAAGTGTCTTTGCCTTTTCCTTTTGAAGTATAAAAACCTTTCTCTAAGTTTTCTCTGTGGATACTCCTGTATTTAGATACATGGCAGTGTCCCAGGTTTGTGACCCTCCTTATCTAGATTAAAAATGCCTTTTCCTCTATGTAAGAGTTTGACTTATTTCAGGACAAAGCATGATCAAGGAGGAAGTCCTTGCCATGAGCCATGCCATATAGGACAGTTGACACAGTTTTGACTGCTTTGACAGAAAGACCCCCATTGCCCACTAATACCCCATTCTTTTGCTGGCAGCAAGTGGTGTCATGGATAGACTTCAGGGCCAGGAGTTAGGAAGACCCAAATACAGATCTTGCCTCAGACACTAGCTGTATGTGACTCTGGGTAAATCACTTAATTTGCTCCAGGTTCTTCATCTGGTAAATGGGCATAGTAGTAGCACCTGTCTTCCAAGATTGCTATGAAGATCAAGTGAGGTAATATTTATAAAAAGTGCTTAGCATAGTGCCTGGCACATGGTTGGATGATTGTTGTCCTTCGTTCTGGAAGAGGACCAAAATGACATCCCCATGATAGAGTCAAGTTTCAGCGTGTCCCACTGTGGCTGATCAGATCAATACAAGTTCTACCACCAACTGGGCACAGATAGTCCATGTGAACATTTGGGTGGATTCTCCATTTTTATGCATCCTACTTTTCTTTTGTGCTGCTTCAATTCTGCTTTGCTCCTAGAGCACAGCACTCTTTCTGATGTAGGCACACCATGCTGAGTGGTCCTATGGCAATGTCTCCCATGTCACACAATCACATTCAAAGTTCTTGAGAGAGACCTTTAGTGTCCTTGTATTGCTTATTCTGACCACCGTGTGATTGCTTACCCCATGCGAGTTCTCCATAAAATAGTGTTTTTGGCAAGCATACATTTTGCATTCGAACAACATGGCCACCCTATCAGAGTTGTGCTCTCTGAAGCATAGTTTGAATTCTTGGCAATTTAGTTCGAGCAAGGACCTCAGTGTCTGATACCTTATCCTGCCAATTGATCTTCAGAATCTTCCTAAGATAGTTCAAATGAAAGCAATTCAATTTCTTGGCAAGGCACTGGTAGATTGTCCATGTTTCACAGGTGTACAATAATGAGGTCAGCACAATAGTAGGCCATCAGTTTGATAGTCAGTCTAATACCTCTTCTCTCCCATACTTTCCTCCAGAGCTTCCCAAACACTGAACTAATTCTGGCAATGCATGTATCTACCTCATTGTCAATGTGTACTTCCCTGGAAAGTGCACTACCAAGGTAAGTGAACTTATCCACAACATTCAAAACTTCTCCATTTACTGTAATCCATGGGTCCATATATGGATGGTGTGGTGGTGGCTGATGGAACTCCTGTGTTTTCTAGGTGTAAATTATTAGGCCAAAATTAGCACAGGAAGCAGAGAATTGATCCATACTTTGTTGCATCTCAGCTTCAGAGTCTACACTGAGTGCAAAATCATCTGTAAACAGAAAATCATACACCAACACTCCTTCCACTTTGTTCTTGGCTTGTAGTCTTTTCAAATTGAAGCATTTACTATCAATATAATAGCTGGCTTTAATGACATGTTCATCGTCATGGAAAGCATTTGACAGCATGGCTGAAAACATCATGCTAAAAAGCATGGGAGCAAGCACACAGTCCTATTTCACTCCATTGGTGACTGGGAAGGCATGACAGCATTGCTGCATAAATCCCCTGGATTTGTTCTGTGAAATTTGGATTTGGTTAAAGCTCCTCACTTGAGGACCTAGAAGGTCACATGTGGCCTTGAGGCTACATGTTCCCCACCCCCGACCTAGTCCATTCTTTACATTTTATAAATGCAGAAATTGAGGCCTTGAGGGGTTAAATTTTGTCCTTTCTTTCCTCCTTACACTGACCAGTCTTAATGTAGTCTCAAAACCTCTTCCCTTCTCCCCCAGGGCAGCTTGTCCACTGGGCTGAAGCTTTTTCGGCATTAAAACCTTATCCCTCAACTGCCAGCTTTAATTTATTTCCCTTAGGGGATCTTCTCTCTGCTTCTTGCTGGTTAGAAGGGAAAAAAAATCAACCCCTTTCTCTAAGCTTTCCTTTTTAGCTGCAAAGTTTACCTCTTCACCTGCTTCTACCCCATCTTGTCTCCCATTTGCTCAGCTTACTTTACTACTAGTCTGTCTGAGTAAATCCCACATGGATGTAAATATGACCTCATTGAGACAGCATTTAAAAGAAAACAGTATATATTTTTTTCAGATCAAAGGTATAATTTCTGTGTGTTACTTCTCTATGACATTTTCATTTTTTTCCTTTCATTGAGATGTTACTTCAATACCCTCTTATATTTTTTTTATTTTATTCACCTTTAGTATTGCTGATAAACAAAGTCCTTTAAAAACAATTCCATACTGTTCAGAGATCCCTTACAAGAGAGAAATTTTTTTCTCTTTTCTTGGCAAAATTTTAGAGTTCTTTTTATAAAAACAGTAACGAAAAAAGTGTCAGTATTGAGTCTACTATTTCCTGGCATCTTAAAATCAGAAGGTGTCTCAGAGTTTCCCTAGTCCAAAGCAGGAATCCATTTTGTGTCTGTAGCTAATGGCCCCTTCAAAGTGCTCCTCCTCCAACTGCACCTCTACTCATTCTGCCTTTGGGGTAGTTTATTCAAATTCATGGCTCTGACTTCTGCCCATTTCAGAATTGCTGGTAAACCAAAAGTCCTTGAATATTAGCAAAAAGAAGGTCTGTTTTCAGAAGGACTTTGATCAGCTACTTAATGTCCAGAGAAAGGCAACCCGATAATACTACATGCAAATTAAGAGATTAAGGAATAGTTTACCTGTCACATCTGTGGAGAACAGAAGAATTTATGACCAAACAAGAGATAGACAACATTATGAAATGATAAATGGATAATTTTGATTACACTAAATTAAAGGTTTTGCACCAACAAAGCCAATGCGTCCAAGATTAGAAGGGAAACAGAAAGCTGAGAAACAATTTTTATACTTAATGTCTCTGATAAAGGCTTCATTTCTAAAATATATAGAGAACTGAGTCAAATTTATAAGGACACAAGTATTCCTCAGTTGATAAGTGGTCAAAGGATATGAACAGGCAGTTTTCAGATAAAGAAATGAAAGTTACCTATAGTCATATGAAGAAAATACTCTACATCACTTTTGATTAGGGAAATGGAAATTAAAACAATTCTGAGGTACCACCTCACACCTATCAGATTAACTAATATGACAAAAAGGGAAAATTATATATGTTGGAGAAGATGTGGGAAAATTGGAACACTAATTCTTTGCTGATGGAATTGTGAACTGATCCAATCATTCTGGAGAGCAGTTTGGAACTATGCCCAAAAGACAATCCAACTGTGCATACCTTTTGATCCAACCATACCACTGTTAGGTCTGTATCCCAAAGAGATCATAAAAAAAGGAAAAGGAGGCTATATGTGCAAAAATATTTAGAGCAGCCATTTTCATGGTGGAAAAATATTGGAAACTGAGGGGATACCCATCAGTTGGGAAATGGCTGAACAAGATATGGTATATGAATGTGATGGAATACTATTGTTCCATAAGAAATGAAAAGCAGGTAAATTTCAGAAAAACTTGGAAGGACTTACATGAACCGATGCTGAGTGAAGTGAGCAGAACCAGGAGAACATTGTACACAGTAGCAACAACATTAGGTATGCAGTGATCTAAGACAATTCTAAAAGAGTCATGATGGAAAATGCTATCCACATCCAGAGAAATGACTGTGGAGAGTATGAGTATAGATCAAAGCATGCTATTTTCTCTCTAATTTTTTGTTTCTTTTCTTTCTTTCTTGTGGTTTTCCCTTTTGTTCTGATTCTTCTTTTACAACACAACTAATGTGGAAATATGTTTTAAATAAAAGAAAGACAACAAGAAGAGAAGATTGGCAGAAGGAACTAGGAATGTTGAGCCTGTAGAGAGGAAGCCTCATGGGGCCAATGATAGCTGTCTTCAGATATCTGAAGGAGAGCTGTCATGTAGAGAAGGGATGGATTTTGTTCTGTTTCTCTCCAGAGGGCAAAAATAAGAGTAATGGGTTGAAATAGGAAAAGGGAAAATTTAGGTTTGCTATTGGGAAAAATGTCCTCACAATTAGGACTTCATAAAAGTAGAAAGAGCCAACTTAGAATACAATGGGTTCCCTTTGTCTAGAGAACTGCCAGCATAGGCTGGAATTCTTGTTGAGGATGTCATGAAGGGAATCCTTCAATTGTGAATTGGACCATATTAGAGGTGTTAGGCTAGGAATGCACAAGGTTACAACTCCTCACCCCTCCCCTACATACCCCTGAACATATACATGCACACTGCAGGAGAACTAAATTAGGATTTAATTGGGAAATAATTAATAAAATACATAAAGATCCACTGAAACATGGATAATTTGCTTATATGTTTTTTTAAAGTCAGTTTGTGGCTCCTTATGTAAGGTTTAGGGACTTGTCTCTATTTGAGTTTGATATCACTGAGTTAAAAATGATTGCTGAGCTCTCTTCCAATACTCAAATTCTTTGATGCTCCAGAGAATAAATTGGAGAGAAGGAAAACTGGTAGGAGGGCAAACAATGAGAAAGTTGTTGAAATCCAAAGGAGAAAAATAATGTTCTTCTGATCTCATTGGTGGTCGTGTAAATGAAGAGATGGGGAGAAAAGAAATACTTTAAATTGGAAACTACATTTACTGTATATAAATATATATGCAAATATGTACATGAAATATGAATATATAAGTACATACACTCATAGATATGTATGTGAAATATGTATATGTGAATACACATGCATACATACTTACGTGTGTGTATAAATAAAATATACACACATCAGAATGGTCAACCCAGAGGCTGAGAAGCTATGCTGAACTGAATAATGTTGAATATGCTTTCTATACCATGATTAAGTAATGTTCCATTTATTAACTGTTAAAAAGGCTACAGATATCACATTTTATTGTAATCAAAACCACATAGCATGACTAGCATGAATCAGGTCCAAGTTAAAAGAGAGGGGCTAGTTGGGAGCTGACCAGCATTCTTGGACTGTGTATTTGGTCTCAGAGAAAGGCTATTGGCCTTAGAGTCAGGAGATAGCTAAATTAATGTCCTGCCTGAGACACTAGTTCTGTGACCATGTGCAAGGTGCTTAACCTAGCTGAGCTT
>JAQQSK010009743.1:0-12955 GCA_028658325.1 Potorous gilbertii | reverse complement strand
GACTAAGTTATCATCCTTCGCCGATGATATGATAATATACTTAGAGGATCCCAGAGAATCAAGTAAAAAACTACTTGAAGCAATACACAACTTTGGCAAAGTTGCAGGCTATAAAATAGACTCACATAAATCTTCTGCATTTCTATATTATTACTAACAAAGCCCAACAGCAAGAGATAGAAAGAGAAATCCCATTTAAAGATACAATAGACACTATAAAATATTTGATAGTCTACCTGCCAAAACAAACCCAGAGACTACATGAACACAGTTACAAAACACTTTTGACACAAATAAAGTCAGATCCAAGCAAGTGGAAAAACATCAGTTGCTTGTGGGGGAGGGGCTGAACCAATACAATGAAAAGGACAATTCTACCTAAATTAATTTACTTTTTCAGTGCCATCCCAATCAAACTATCAGATAATTATTTTATAGATCTAGAAAAAAGAATACCAAAATTCATCTGGAAAGATAAAAATTCCAGAATATCAAGGGAACTAATAAAAATAAATGCTAAGGTAGGTGGCCTAGCTGTACTAAATCTCAAATTTTATTTTAAAGTAGCAATTATCAAAAGCATTTGGTACTGGCTAAGAAACTGAAGAGTAGACTAGTAATATGTTAGGTACCCAAGACACAGTAGTCAATAAATATAGCAATCTACTGTTTGATAAACCCATGAACCCATGCTTCTGGGATAGGAACTCAGTGTTGGACAAAAATTGCTGGGAAAACTGGATAACAATATGACAGAAACTAGGCATAGACCAATGCCTGACATCATACATAAAAATAAAGTCCAAATGAGTACATGATCTAGGTATAAAGACTAATATTATAAACAAATTAGTGGATCAAGGAGTAGTGTATCAGATTTATGGGGATGTGAAGAATTTTTGACTAAACAGGAGATAGAATACATTATGAAGTGCAAAGTGAATAATTTTGATTACGTGAAATTGAAAAGTTTTTACACAACCAAATCCAGTGCTAGCAAGATTAGGAGAGAAGCAGAAAACTGAAAAGACTTTTTGGAACTAGTATCTGTGATAAAGTCCTCATTTCTAAAATATAAAGAGAACTGAGTCAAATGTGCAAGAATACAAGTCATTCCCCAATTGATAAATGGCAAAGGATATGAGCAGGTAGTTTTCAGAGGAAGAAATCAAAACTACCCATAGTTATATGAAAAATTGCTCTAAATTACTATTGAATAGAGAGATGCAAATCAAAACAACTCTGAGATGCCACGTCACACCTATCAGACTGGCTAACATGACGAAACAGTAAGATGATAAATGTTGGAGAAGATGTGGGAGAATTTGAATATTAATTCATTGTTGGTGGAGCTGTAAGCTGATTCAACCTTTCTGGAGAGAAATTTGGAACTACGCCCAAATAGCTACAAAAGTGTCCATACTCTGTGACCCAGCAATACCACTTCTAGGACTGTATTCCCAAGAAATCATAAAAATTGTAAAGGGTCCCATATGTACAGAACTATTTATAGCAGCACTCTTTGTGGTGACCAAAAACTGAAAATCAAAGGGATGCCCATTTATTAAGGAATGGCTGAATAAAGTGTGGTATGTGAATATAATGGAATACTATTGTGCTTTAAGAAATGATGAACAAGAAGATGTCACAGAGGCCTGGAAAGACTTATATGAACTGATGCTGAGCAAAAGGAGCAGAACCAGGAGATCCTTATACACAGCAACAACCACAGTGTGCGAGGACTTTTTCTGGTAGACTTAGAACTTCATTGCAATGGAAGGACTTAAAATATTCCCAATGGTTTCTTGAGGCAAAATGTCTTCCACATCCAGACAAAGAACTATGGAATTTGATCTCAAGATATAGCAGATCATTTTCATTTGTATTATGTTTTGTCTTTATTTATGATTTCTCCCATTCATTTTAATTCTTCCATGCAACATGACTAAGGTGAAAATGTAATTAATAGAAATGTATGTGTAGAACCTATATAAAACTGTATGGTCTCTCAAGGAGGGAGTGGAGGATAAAGGAAAAAGGAGGGAGAAAAATCTAAATTATATGGAAGTCATAGATCTCTGAAAACAAAAAAAAATAATAAAAAAGAAGGGAAATATTTCTAGTTTTAACATTTTTTTTATACTTTTATGTTTGAGGAGAGTCAGAAAAGAAGGTTTAGAAAAATATATTGTGTTTTTTCTTTAAGGATAAAATGAATGTAATGATTAGTCACTAACAACAGTGCCTTAAAATAATTCAAAAAATGACCCAGAAAAGTAAATTTTACAGAATTTTAGAATTTTCTGTACAAATATCCAAAATAAGATAGATCTAGGTAAAACATAAATTGTTACTTGAAAAATTGTCTTTGTTTATATCCATACCTGTATCTCTATGCTTATCTCTACCTATATTCACATCTGTTTAGATATGGTATAGGTATATTTCAATTTTTCCTTTCATTTTCATGTATCTAAAATAACACATTTGCATATTTCTTTGCAATTTTACTTTCCTATTTGATTTTTCTCCATGAGTATATATTTCAGCAGCCAGATAAAACATGGGTGTTTCTATAAATAATTTATTTATGTAATTTAATCACATACAAGAAAAAAGAAGTAAGAAGAAGAAAAGGAAGAGGAAGAGGAGGAGGAGGAAAAAGAACAATAAGAATGTGGGTGTGGAAGGGGAGAGAGAAGACTCACAAGAAGAGAAAGATGTAAGAAAGGGAAGAAAGAAGGGAAGACGGGAGGGAGGAAGAGAGGGAGGAAGGATGAAATGCAACTTTCAAAGTTGTTCCAGGGCTCTCTAGACCTCCTAGAAATCTTAATTGTTATAAGTTATTTAAAAAACAAAATGACTACAATCATATCCATGAAATGAAAACAAATACAAAATACTTAAAAATGAATGCTAGGAGATTCTAAAAACAAAACAAAACAAAACACATAAAGATTGCCCCCCCAAAAAGTTATATGAGTAAACCTCTGTCCACATCCACACCCAACACTACTTTAGAGTGGTAGGATACTGATGGATATCAAGCATTTCGTATCCCTTCATACATTTTATATGCATGGCTCAATTTTACAGGATTTTAAAGATTTTTCTTCTTTTTATTTTCCTTTCTTTAAAAAAAAAAAACATTACTTGTTATACAGGATGAATTTTTGAGGGGCAGGTACAGATATGATGCAGGGGAAACTTTATGTGTTATACAAGCAAAAGAGCCTGATTAAAATTTGCTTTTAAAAAGAACAGAGATTGAGATGTTGACTAACTTCACTTACCTTTGATTCTCTCTGAATTTAGCTTACATTTATTTTTACTTCAGGGCATGTTAATTAATTTCCTTTGAATGAATGTTCTCAGTTTTGTTTTTGTTTCATTAATTATACTCTCCATTTGAATCACTTCAGTAATCAAGATGGCCTAATTAAAATGCATTACACATGAAGTAAGAATACACAAGAGACCAATAGAATCTATGGTGGATTAAATCGGCTCAAAAATAGAATTACAATGCTAACCCTCATTTGCTGTCATTTCAGAATAGACAGAACAGAGCAAATACCTTTGAGTCCAAAATGTCTTATTATCACAATTGGACTTGTGGACATACCTTTCCAGGAGACACACAGGGAAAGAAATAAAATGTATTTGGTGCCTCAGGTTTTTAGATCCATGATCTGTACCAAACATATATTTACCCTATTTTCTAACTGGCACACATTAACGGGTCTGGGGTAGTTAAATTGTTTTTCACTCTTTTTTTCAAGCATTTTAAGCTTGATTTTTAAATTTTATTTTTGTTTAAATTACAATTTCTTAACAGATTTGTACTGAAATGACTAAGTTTTGGCATGGATGTGATGCTGGGGCACCGAGGGGATGTTAATGATGTGCAAGTTTTAGCATATATTATCGTGTATACATGATTCAATTAAGGATCTAGTGACAGCAGATCATCCAAAGACAGACAATGTAAGTTCGGAGTGAGTGGTTCATCAGCAGGCTGGCCATGAGGTAATGAACATTTAGAGTCAGAGAAATAAATCATCTCCTAAGGTATAGAGCAGAGATGATCTCCTTCAATGAAAGGGAGTACTTGTATCAAATAAGTCATTAACATTTTGAATTATATATAATAGTATCAAAGGCAGAATGTATTTTAACTTATGGGTTAATGAATAAGAGACCTAGATAAGGCAACTTTGTAGCATGCAAAAAAGCCGGCAAAATCTAAAGCAAAAATGAGAACACATCAACAAGCAAAAAAAAAAAACAAAAAACCAAAAAAAAAAAACCCCAAAACAAAAAATAGCCCTATTATTCTGTCTCAGTGATAATGAGTAGCATTTATATAGCTCTTAAGGTTTGCACAAAACACTATATATATATCATTTGATTTTCACAATCACCCTATCATGTAGGTGCTATTACTATTCCTAATTTAGAAATGAGAAAATTGAGACTGACAGAAATCATCTGACTTGCTCAAGGCATTGCTAGTATGTATCTGAGGTCAGATTTGAATTTAGGATTTTCTGACTCCAAATAAATTTTTCCTTTTAATAATGGAAAAAAATTATGAGGATATGAACAGGAAAAAAGTCTAAAGAGCAAGAGACAGATCCATAAAGTCTTAAAGATTGAACTACCTGGAGGCCTGGAATGAATTAAACCTGGTCAAAGACTGACTCAGGTTTGGTAAAAATAAGTAAATAAATAAAAATATCAAATTATCTTTGTCAAATTAATTTTAAGAGTATAACATTCTAAGAGTATTATCTCAAGGAAAATAATAGGAATTGAGGGATGAATCAGAGACTTGGGTCCATGTGAGTAAACACATGAAGATTTTCCTGACAAAAAAATTGGAGGAGAGATAGCATCAAAATGAATGAAGAATGTAGAATCAATGAGGTAACATCAAGGTATCTAGGAGTTTAATGAAATTACCAACAATGGAACTGTGGAAATTGAATGGAAAAGGAAGATATAGCAAACATTGGACTTTTGGGTCAATTGAGTTTTCTTTCGTGGAGGCTAGAGCCAGGAACTCAGAAAAACAAATGGTTTCTCATATCTTATAGGGATGATGAGAATTCAGAGATATAATCAGGAAACAGGACATGCAACACTGATTAAAAGACAATTATAAGAATTGGTATTTCCCTTCTAAGGGGAGATATATAGATATTAACCTAATGTGGACAATAGAATGTCATGCTCTTTTCCTAGACAGGGTGGTAAAAGACATCAATTTCTGGCAATTCACATGGAAGAAAATGAAAGCTACTAAATAGAAACAAAAAAGTCTCTATAATGTTTAAGAAATTCTTTTCAAGAACTAAAGATGTTCTGTGTGATATTTTCAGAATGTCAAATGAAAGCAAGTGGATGCAAAAGATTTATAAAGCACATTTGGGAATAGGGTATCTCATTATGTATATGATTTTGGAGTCATATTTATGTTTAGGATTCATCCTTAAAGAAACAGGGATAATAGACCCTTGGCCTAGAATTTAGTGAATAGAATAAAGGCTGTTAATAATGTTTGCTTGTTACCCCCCTTGTATCCACTCACCCAACTTTTAGGTTTAGTCCTCTCAGGGCAGCTGCTGCTTCTATTTAGAGTACAAAGGGGAAACCCTGAAAAAAGGACATTTCTAGTACCGACATTCACAGGTAGCCAACAGGGGGATGTCCATTGATAATCAGCTAAATTAAATTTGTTTTCTAAATCATGATTACATTCTTCCAAAGTGCATGAAAGGTCCCTGGAGAAGAGTGTCTACAAATTTAAGGTAAATGATCTTAAAACACATGGATAGAGAACATATATAGACAAAAAAAAGATATCTTGAAAATTCTGACCCTGGAAGCATTTTTTCCCCTTTTTCAGAGTCCTCGTGAAATTCCCCTTAGATGTAGCTCTCTGGTGGAATTCTAGGATTAGTGTATTTCTAGAATCCGTAATAATAATTTTCTCTGCCACAGGAAAGTTACACTGCCTGAAGGTGCCTCCTTTCTTAAGTAGTTATATTTCTATGTCCATCTGTTTGTCTACATTTATCTTCTGTGTGTCATTCTTTGCTCCCAGGTTGTACATTGTCTACCGCTGGTTCATTCTCTCTTATCATATGACATCAGAATGGAGGAAAGGAGCAAGGAAAGACAAACCCTTTCCTTCCCTTAAGCACAGTTCCTTCTCAGGGCATTGGGTTTAAACTGAGTCCTCAGTCTGAACTGAAATCTTCCACTCCTCGACTACTCTGGAATACAGTATAACTGAAATTCTTTCTCTACTTTCTATTCCAAGGAGTTTAATTAACCTGGGTAATTAGATAGTCATGATTTTTCTCCTTTTGACACCATTCAATAGATTCATAACACACAATACTGACAATCTTGTTTATGAATCACATCCTTTGATTGATTTATTATATAATTCAATCAAAGAGCAATTCTCATTTGATAAATATTCCAGGGTATAAAGCAACCTGTGTGTGGTGGTGGCAGTGGTGGTGGGTGTATGTGAAGTACCAAACTTTCTACTGGCATAGAAACTTTCAAAAATGATCAATAAAATTTAAATTGTAAATGGAGAAGGGAGAAAATAATCTACAAATAGTCACTCAACTATATACCACAGAGAACAGCAAGAATGAACAAAAGGAAAACCATTGTCAGTGGAGAGACTCAGTATTTAACAGGCAATGGTATTCAAGACAATAATAGTACCCATTACCTCAGATATTCAAAGACAAAACCTCTGTGTATGGGAAACAAACTGAATGAACTGGAAATCTTAATGTACGTGTCTCTGTGTGTGTGCATATTATATACATATATACGTATATACGTATATACATATACACATACATGTGTTTGATGTCATGTGTGTCATTGAAACATGATGGGATTTAATTAGTGTCTGGAATATCATACTAAAAGATGAAGAATAAATTAAATGGAAAGCAGAATATCATTGTATAACAGCAACTTTAATTGCTACGTTGAAATCTTTGAAATAATAGGGGGAAACCACACTGGACGAAAGAAAGCAAGGATACAAGCATTTATTAAGAGTCTACTGTGTCCTAGGCATTGCAGTCCTCACAACAACCTTGCAAGATAGCTGCTGTTACTATCCTCATTTACAGTTTTGGAAACTGAGACAGAGAGGGGTCACAATTCAGTAAGTGTCTGGAGCTGAATTTAAATTCATATCTCTGACTCCAGGTCCAACAATTTATCCACTGTGTGACTTAGCATATTGGAGATCATTTGGGCAAAGAAATATTATTGAGTATGAAACAATTGTGATATTATGTGGAGAGTGTACTATAGACAATTCATAAAGGAGAAACATGATTATGAGTTTTCAGCACAAATATCATGCATGATAAATTAGTGGTACTCTTCTTTAAAATCCCAGGTATCTGTTCTATTTTTCTTAATTGTCAAGTTGAAATATCGTATCCTAAAACCCATTGTACTGATTATTTGTATCTTTGGAGACCTGGTTAATTACATCCAGCCTGTCCAGAGGTAGCCCTGAAGTAAGTACAGTGGCTTTTTAAATGATACTGCTTTGTATCCCCATTCCAGAGCACTCTACAAAATACCAATTACCAGTTACAGTTAACAGCTCTCATATAATTTATTGACTCAACTATTAGCAGTTTTAACAATACAGATAATTTAGCTTTTACAAAGGAATATTTGTTGAGAAAATACCTCAAGAACGGAAGTTACAAAGTTTCCCCTCACAACATTCTCTGCTATATTGTCAGTCCCTATGTAAAGTGAAAATATTGAAAACATTTATCTCACTACACTTTGTATGGCATGACCACTGGAAGTTACTCCCTTCTTTGATCAGGACAGAAACTCAAAGTTGGTCCAGTGCTGGGCCTGGGAAAACCAAGTTACTCCAGAGCACTGCATTAGCACATCTTGCCGAACTGCTTGCAAAATCTGATGTGAAATTCTGAGACTCACATGAAACACCCACACCAGCACCACAAACACTACACCTGAGTCTCATAGGAGATCACCTTCCTGATTCACCAATAGGAAAAGAGCTTAAATTATCCTCATGGGAATCTTTTGTGAACATCCTCAGTTTTGGCTCTTTAGCCAATCTAAAAAAAGGATAAAAAAAGATTTTCCTCATTACATATTAAATGGACACTAAAATGTCATATAACACATACACATGCTCTAAATTAGAGAGCAAGGCCCTCTAATTCATCCATGAATTCCCAAGACCATTTCCCCTATAAAAGTTCCATTTCAATGAAAATCAAAACTAAAAAATTTTAACTTCAGTCTTCATCCTAATCACTACCACCACCACCACCACCACCAACACCACCACCAACACCACCACCACCACCACCAACACCACCACCACCAACACCACCACCACCACCACCAACACCACCACCACCAACACCACCACCAACACCACCACCACCACCACCACCAACACCACCACCATAATTAACAATATCATCACCATCATCATTATAATCATCAACAACATTCTTCAAAAATGTGAGTAAAATAAGATGAAACATACCATTCTGCACCTGTTAGTAATGAATATTAGGGGACTTATTATAGAAAATGAAATAACAAGAATCATAGGATGTGAAAGTTTGTGACAGAGAAGAGAAAGGTCATACAAGAGTCTGACAGATGTTGATAGAACATAATTCCAAGAGTGAAAACAAATGGACACATGAGATTCTGTTATTTAAATTCTATAGGGGGATTTAAAACAAATTTAATGAAAGCATCTTAAGAATTAAATCACCCTGAAACAAATGCAAATTATTATAAAAAGGGATAAATATTATTTTTCTCTAAAAAATCCAGATGTTCAGAAAATCCCAAGACCAATTTAGATGTTTAAAATGTTTATGCAAATGATATAAGTAAAAGAATGCAAATGAAAAAAGAGGGCCATTGTCATACGAGGACAATTTTAGGAATTCTATAACCTAAGATTATTGGAAGCTTTCCGTGAATGTTAGGTAAAATAAATAAAAAACCCCCAAAACAAAAAACTTTAAGCTAAATTGGAGAAAGAGGAAAATAAAATAGGAATGTTACTGCTCCTTAAGATGAAAGTAATGATAATGTATTATATATTGAAGGTGGAATGACTGAATCCATGCTTGTTTCTGTCCTCTCTTTAGCAAAGACAGCAATAATAAAAATAATATTGATGAAGATGGGAAAAAATTGGAAGTCAAGATTAGCAAAGAAATAAACTTAAAACATCAGCTTAGGATAAATGAATTTGTATTTATTTTGGACAAAATACTGTAAACGTTTCTTAAAAGTCTTGACAGATAGGAGAATTGCCGTACAAATGTCACTCAGTTAATATGTTCACAATTTTCATGACGTGGATAACCAGAGGTAAATTTCACCTTGAACAAAAGTCCTTAAAAATTATTGAACATATCGTTAATGTGATGGTTTTTGAACATATCCAAGAGAAAATAGTAATTGCTGTGTTCTAGGGGAAAAAAATTCACAAAGTGGACAATGGATGCTAATATTTTTTTTATTGGAGTGGTCCCAGTATAGAGCATGAAGATCTAGCAGACATGATAGATCTAGACATCAGGCCATGGAAAGGCCATACTTATACCCCCAAAATGGCAGGATTATGGAAGGAATGATATACAGAATCAGAAAGAATGGGAACTGATTATTAAGCAATAAGAAGTAGTGAATGAAGGAGTATTAAACTGGCTGAGATATCTGATGGAATAATCTAGGGATAAGTTGTGACTTACTGCTGTTAAATATTATTTTTAACAAATTATTTCAATGAAGTGTAACAGATTTATAGAATTCCTATATTAATTCAAAAAGGATAGATAACATGTCTGATGACACAATCCCTAATGAAGAAGTCATAAAATGACTGAAATGATATGCTAAATGAAATTTGAATGAAAAAATGTAAAGATCTGTTCTGTTCTTAAAACAGAATTTTTGTAAATATATAAAAAGTAGTGGGAAAAAAGGGGGCAATTTTTGCATTATTCATAAAATTGTTAGGAAAAATTTCTAACTTTGTCTTTCCAATTATTCTAGTTTTGGAATACATCTGTTTATATCTAAAGCTAGCTAACAAGATGAATATATGTCTATATGTATCTGTGTGTGTGTATGTGCATGTTTGCATATATGTATTGTGTCTTCTCTCTGTCAATTATTTCAAATTTATCCTGGAAATAGCTTGTTTGTACACACTTGTGAACATGTTTTTTTCTTCTACTAAACTGTGAAATTATGAAGAACTGGGACTTTACATTTCTTTATATCTCCAGTGTTTTACAGTGATTGGCCATAGTAAGCATTTAATCAATTTTTATTAACTGACTGAATGACATATAATTCATCCTCTATTTCCTTGAAAGTATTATTTTTTTCTTAAAGCATGACTATTATCCATACCTGAATATGAAATGTATAGTATATTTTTAAGAGAAAGAGAAAACATAAACAAAATAAATCAATACATTAAAAACACTCATATTATATGCAATGCATTTTCCATATCTGTGTCTCCTGATGTTCGAAAAATTAAAAAAAAACCCATGGGATAGATTATTAATCTCTTCTTCAGGGCAGTATTGGTCATTCAAACTTTAGAATGTGAGTGTGCTTGTTCTTTCCATTATCACTTTCATTGGCTCTGTTTTTGTCAGTTTGCATCAATCTTTGTCTATCTATATTTCTCTGTATTCATCATATTATTTTTTGTTTCTTCCAACACAATAATATTCACACTTTGCACCACAATTTATTAATTTATCCCTCTATCAATGACCTTCTATTTTTGTTTTCACTTCACCAATATCTCTGAAAAAGTGCTACTATATATTTTTGTCAATAGCACTGTCATGTTATATGCCAAAAAGTGGAATCTGTGAGTTTAAAGATGTGGATATTTTAATTATTATGCTTGCAAAATTCTAAATTGATTCCCACAGCTCCTCCAATAGTGTCTTAATCTGTGTCTTTGACTAACTATTGAAATGTTTACTAATCCCATCTTTCATTATTTTTTGCCACTTTGGTGAGCCTGAAATGAAACCTTAGGATTGTTCCACTTGACATTCTCTTACCAGTGAATTATAGCATTCTTTCAAGAATTTTTTCAAGCTGGTATGCCTACCAAAAGGAGTGAATGACAGGCTCATGACAACGTGATTGCCACATGCAGGAAAATACCATGCCACCATCATCAGTTCCCATGCTCCCACCATGACAAACCCTGATAAAGTCAAAGGAAAATTTTTCGAAGACCCTAGTGATTCTTATCATCAATGTGCCAAAAGAGGAGGCTCTTATAGTTGTGAGAGACTTTAATGCCAGAGTAGGCTCAGACTACCGAACTGCAGAAAGTCCTAGGGAGGAATGGAGTTGGAAACATCAACAATGGTCATTTACTGCTGAAGACTTGTGCATCGCATGACCTTCTCATCACTAATACTGTTTTCTATTTACCTAAATGCAACAAAACTTCATGGATATTTTATATAACATACTCATATATGTATATATATATGTATATAAGTGCATATTTATGTGTGTGTATAAAATCAATTCTACTTCTTTTTGATAATTGCTACTTGACACTATTCTTAAAAATTGATAAATGCTGTTCCACTTTATTCCAACTTTTTTCATGGTTCCTTTCATGTTATAAATCTTTTATTTTTACCAAATAAATCATATTTTTGAGATCTCTCATATGTCCCTTTAGTAATTTGATTGGTAAAGCACTAAATCTGTGAATAAATTTTGGTGGTAATGTGATTTTATTACATAGGCCCAACCCATCCAGGAGAACTGCAATAAGTTATTTTGCTGAATTTTGTTATTGGATCTATTAGAAGTATTGCTTGGATTTTATGGATTGTTTTCCCAACTACATATTCATTTAATAGTTGTTTAAAATGAGACTTCCTTTCTTATTATTGAATCAAAATCTGTTTCCATTAAGTATTTTTTTTCTAACTGAGGGTTTTACATCATAGTCTTAAACACTACTGAAGCTAATAATTTTGATTACTGCATTGGAGGATACTCTATGATACTGTAAACAAATGATTTTGGCGTCAGCAATTATTTTTTTTCTCCAATTAGACAAGTGTCTTTAATTGCTTATCTTAAACTTATTATCATTATTCATAGAACTTTTAGTAATATATCATAATAGCTTGGGGTATCCTTGTTGGTCTTCTGTAATTTATTAGGAAATCTTCTAGTGTTTGAATGCAAAGCTTACTTTTAAATAGAATGGTTGCTTTTGGTTTTATTTTTATATTAGGATGAATGTTGTATTTTGTTAAAGACTTTTTACAAATTAATTGACAAAAAAGGTTTGAGATTTTTAAATATGAATGTGTTAGATAAATATAATTACTTTTATTATTTTCTTAATATTGACTAGTAAAAAAATCCAAGATATTCATAATGACTGATATTTTCTATATATTGCTACAGATTTTTAACAGGTTTCCATTACTTTGAATCAAAATTCACTAGTGGAATTGATATTGATTTATAATATTCTTTGTTTTAATCTGTTCATTTTTTAGGTATTATCGCATATTTGAAAAATATTAGTATCATAAAAATTATTTCGTATAGTTTTTATCAACTCTGATAAAAAACATTCAGCAAGGTATTAATTTCTCATTAAAGTTTTATAAAAAATCTTCCATGAATCCATTTGGAGATGGAAACCAAGTTATTTTCCATTTGGTTTGGTTTCGTTTGATTTAACTTGGTCTACCACACATCCCCAATAACTTTAAAGAGAGTTTTATTTCTTTTCTGAGATTCAGTTATGGATATGATGGTATTAGTGTGGATATTTTATATTTTAAGATGATCCTTCACTTTC
>JAQQSK010009742.1:0-12955 GCA_028658325.1 Potorous gilbertii | reverse complement strand
TTTTTCCTCCACCTGTGTAACTGGATTTTCAAAATCCTTTTTGAGCTCTTCCATGGCCTGAGCCCATTGGACATTTATTTCAGATATTTGGGATACAGAGGCTTTGACTCCTATGTCTTTACCTGATGGTAAGCATTGTTCTTCCTCATCAGAAAGGAAGGGAGAAAACATCTGGTCTTCAAAAAAGAAACCTTCTATGGTCTTATTTTTTTTTCCTTTTCTGGGCATTTTCCCAGCCAGTTACTTGACTTCTGAGATCCCTGTGCACCTTCACCTACATCTGCCTAGCTAGTGCTTGGGGTCTGAGATTCAAATGTTGCTCCCCAGCCTCAGGGCTTTTGGCTGTTGGCGGGGCTGCTATTCAGGGTAAGATTAAATAAGGTTCTCAGGTGGGGGCAGGGCCGCCTCCCAGGCTCAGTTCCCTCAGGGGTTTTATGCAGAGACCTTCTGTAATGGAGCTGCTGCCGAGCTCCTGCCTGCTCTGGGAGCCTCTGCCCGCCCCCCTGCCTGTGCCGCTGCCTCTGCTGCTGCCTCCCAAGGGGGCCTGAGTTATGGAGACACCCTGCTCCCCTCTCAGCCAGTCCAGAAGTCTCTCTCACTGACCTGTGTGTCTGTGGGTGGAGGGACCTTCGTGGCCGCTGGAGATTCCATCCCTGAAGCCTGCTCAGATCTGCTTGCTCCTCTCAGTGCCACGCAGCCAGGGCAGGGCAGGGCTTTGCTCCTGTCCAGTGCACATTGGACCTTTGGGATCAGTTTTTCAGGGCTCTCTGGAATGGAAATCTCCTTCACTGTGTTGCTGTGCAGCTTCCACTGTTCCTGAATTTGTTGGAGTTCTTTTTAGAGGAAATCCATGGGCTGTGGGTTTGGAGCTAGCATATGTGAGTCTTTCTACTCCCGTGTTTTGCAAATCTTAAAGCACTGTATAAATGCTAGCTATTTTTATATTGAGCTTATAGTTCACTAAACAACACCCCCCTCCCCAAATGATTTTGAGATGAACTGTTGTTTAGCCGATTCTCTTCCATCTTATACTTGTGAAGCTAATTTACTAGTACCTCCAGGATAAATTATAAGTGACTGACGGACATTCAAAGCCTCTCTCAACTTGCTCCTTCCCTACCTTTCCAGTCTTCTTATTCTTTGTTTCCCTCCACACATCCTCTGATCCATTATATTGTCCCACTTGTTTTTCACTGGACGTGATACTCCTCTTTGGACCCCTGCCTTACACCGGCTATCCCCCACAGTTGGAATGCAATTCCTCTTCATCTCTACTTCCTACCTTCCCTGGTTTCCTTTTAGATAGCTCAAATCTCACCTTCTTCAGGAGGCCTTTGTAGGTCCTCCCAGCAATCTTGCTTGACCTTCCTTCTACATTGTATATATCTTTAATATACTGTTATTTGCATGTTGTATCCTTCATTAGAATATGAGCTCCTCCAACACAGGAATTTTGCTTTTCTTTCTATCCTCAGCCCTTATCACACAACACATGGTCCATAGTGAGCACTTAATAAAATGATCATTGACTGATTGATGATCCCAGTTGTTTCATCTTGTTTTAACCCCTTAAGATAATTTTGAATCTTGAATTTGTTAGCATGTTAATTATCCCACCACTCTCCAACTTTGCGTTATCAGTAAATTTGGTAAGTGATGCTATTATGTCTTTATCCTGGTCTCTGATAAAAATATTAAAAAAACCGCAGGGGCCAATTTTCAGTCCCTGGGACATTCCAAACAAAACACATAGCACCTTTTTATTGTCCTTGCCTTTGCATACCAGCGCTGTCAGGACTCTTTATACTAGATCATACAAGATCATGTTCATTAAATGTGCTGATGATACGATGCAGTGGAGTGTGTTGTTCTACTACCAATATAAAGAAAATATGACATGGTCAGAACTACATATTTCCTTTGTGAGATTTCCCCCATCAATGTCCCATTTCCTTGACTTGATTTTAAGCATTTTGGGTGGTAGAAATGAGCAATCAATAAACATTTATGAAGGCCTACTATGTGCATCTTCATGAAGGTTAAAGAGGAGAATGTAAAAGCTGGCTTGAAGCTTAACATCAAAAAAAAACTCAGATCATGGAATGTGGTCCTGTTACTTCCTGGCAAATAGAGGGAGAAGGAATGGAAGCAGTATCTGAGTTTATATTTTGGGGCTCAAAGATGTCAATGGTGACTCCAGTCATGAAATTAAAAAATGTGTGTTCCTTGGAAGGAAAGCTATGGCAAAGGTTGACAGCATCTTAAAAAAGCAGGGACACCATCTTGCCAATAAAAGTCTATATCGTTATAGCTATGGTTTTTTCAGTTTTGGACTATAAGGAAAGCAGAGTGCCACAGAATGGATGTTTTCAAATTGTGGGCTGGAGAAGACTTTTGAGAGTCTCTTGGACAGCAAAATGATCAAATAAGCCAATACTTAAAGAAATTAACTCTTACTGTTTATTGGAAGGACAATTACTGAAGCTGGAGGTTTAAATACTTTGGTCACATAATGAGAAGACAGGACTCATTTGAAAAGACTGATGCTGGGAAAAATTGAAATCAAAAGGAGAAGAGGGTGGCAGAGGATGAGATGGAGAGATGGCATGATGGAAACAATGAACATGAACTTGACTTTGGAGAGATACTGGAAGACGGAAAGGCCTGGTGCGCCATGGCTTATGGGGTCATGTCAGATATGACTGAATGACTGAAAAACAAGAACTATATACCAGGCACTGAGCTAAGAGCAGAAGATTCAAAAGGAGGCAAAAGACAGATCCTGCCCTCAAGGAGCTTGCAATCTAATGAGGAGATAGCAAACACGTTTGCACAAAGTAAGCTATATAGGATCAAGAATAGGGAGTAATTAACAGAGGGAAGGAACTAGAATTAAAAAGGTAAGACTTTGTTTCATCTGTATTTTATCATCATTGCCTTGTAAATGGCAGCCAAAGAATGTATGGAATTGAATTAAAATTATTATTGGAAAGTGGGACAAGATCCAGACTGGAGCAGGGAAGGAAACAGATAGAGCCATTGACCATGTCCATATGTAGTCATGATGTTCTGTTCATGGAGTTCCGGTCCTCTCAGAATTAACCTATGCATAGATAAAATGTAAAAAGGAAACCTCCTTTCTTGAATCTGGGCAGTAACTTCTTCAGCTGCTTCCATATCCTTACATTTAACAAGGACAATTTGGTAAGGCACAGAAACAGTGTTGATGAAGTAGAACTTGATTCATTTTGGATTTATTACTTTAAGCAGCTAGGCCCCACTAGCTCTCTTGATCTCAAGTACATCATCATTGAGTACAGTGACTTTCTCAGCCTGGTCCAAACTTAGCAGTATGAAGACTTCTCTTCTTTTCCATCACAGAAATACTCTAAGGGCAGAAGAAGAGGGAGACATTGGAAAACTCTTCAAGTATCCTAACATGCTTATATTTCCTATTTGTCTTGCATATCCAATCTTTTTTTATTTAAAGGGGGCAGAAAAGATGGTGCCAGAATTCTATACGGAGAAGGAACTCCATTTGGTGTGAAAGTCTTGGTAGAGAAGGAGACCTAGGTCTTAAAGTTTTTACAAATGACTACTGTTTTTTTCCCTTGTCTACCATTTATTCTGCATGTTGCATGTATGTATGTACACATACATATATACACAAATATGCATGTGAATATATATGTTAGATATGGTTTATATATGTGTGTGTGTGTATCAACACCAAATCTAAAAGACAGATTTCATCTTTCTCAGTCTCCAACTGTCCTCAGAATAAAAGCTGAAGTCTTCTTCTTAGCTTTTAGGGCCCTATATAACACACACTCACTGTGCCCATTCAATCTTCTCTCCTAATACATTGCAAACAGGAATTCGGCATCAGTTGGACTAGTTTCTTATTGGAACTACAATCATTCCTACTTCTGTTGATTTCTATCCATCCATCTACCCATTCATCTATTCATCCATCCATCCATCTATTTATCATCTATCTATCTATCTAAACCAAACTGCACATGTCAAGTGGAGGCTTACAGTCTCTGATATAGTAACACACCAAGGGACGTAAATTTCAAAGAACCACTTCTGTGTTTGTCCCTTACATTCCGATTTACCACTGATTTGGGGTGAGAGGATAATTTAAAAAATGATGCCCTGGAATATGCTTGAATAAAGCTTCTTTCCCCCTGGTTAACTTGTAATTCTGGTAAAGGTCAGTTTGTATCCAGGGAATTGTCTAATTTTCCGCTTCATTTTCCTCACCCCATTCTGGCTTCTGCACACAAGATAGGGGTCGATTTAGTGGCCTGGAAGAGGAGATCATTCCCTCCTGGAGAAGCTGCTGGCTTTTTCCTGCTTTAGGGAGGAACAAAGATCTTCCTCTCAGCACCTTGCGTTGGCCCCAGAATCATAGCCTTCCTACCCCTGGCCTCCAGGATATTTTGCTGATGAGAATTCCTAAAGGAAGCTCCCTTGTAGCATATAGAACAAAGGGGCCGCTGAACTTCTTAAGGAGCTGAGAAATCGAAGGGCTTCTTTCTGGGCACCACAGCCCAGCAGAGGGAAGGGAAGTGTGTGTCCCAGACATGCCTCAAGCTGCAGCATTTCTTTCACCAGCTCCCAGCAAGTGGCCATTTAATCTTAATTGCCCCTCACAGCATAGTCCAATTAAGAGCGGGCATCCACAGGGCAAGGACTATTTGTTAATCCATAAAAGGTAGGAGAGACAGGGCTTGTTTGACTTGTGCTCTCCATTCACATGTTTGGGTAAAAGTCTAAACAGCTGGAACCCTCTGCAAGTAATATGTGTGGGTACGGGAGTGGGCTTTAGCTCTCAGATATGGGCGAGATAAATATATAACTGGATCTTTCAGAAAAAAAACAAAACTTATTCGAGTACAAAGGAAAACTGCAGAAAGGCAGACGTTGCAGGGCCTACCAGTGACTTTCCTGACAAGCTAATTGGAATGTTTGAAAATCTTCCTAATGAGAAGAAAGAATTTCTGAACCAAAATAAGTGGGGGGGAAGGATATGGTAGGGGGAAGGGAAGCAGCTTGGCTCTCGGCAAAGAGCTTAAAGTCCCTGGGGACATTTCCCCCATTAAGGGATAAGAATCTATCAGGACATGTAGAATGTGATTTTGTAAAATGCTCTTTAAGTAAGGATTAAATTAAAAAGAATTTTTTTTCTTTCTGAAAGGCATTTTGATGTTAACCGGAAAAACCAGTTCAGTTAGTGGCCATCATTTAGTCCTTTCTAAGCAAAGGGTTAACTGAGTTGATTTGGGTGGACACGTGGGATAGTCAATGAATTGAATAGTGGACTTGTAGTTAGGAAGACCTGAGTTCAAACCTACATCTGATATTTCCAAAGGTAATGGGCCCTGGTCCATGGAGCTCCACCCTCAGGGCATGAGCCCACTACTGGACCACAAGGAACCTGCTTCCAAAAAGGTGTGACGATATGTCATAGAAGGACCTTGCTCCCTAGTTGTGCTTGCTATATGAAGAAGAGTCTTTCGATTAGCTATAGATCTGGAATGGAGAGTTCATTCAAAGGGCACCAACCACTTAAAGTATTTCCTTTTTGTCTATCTATGTTCTGGTGAGGAGGCAAGGACTCAGTAGGGAGAAAGGCCTCTCTTTCAGTAGCTTTGGGGGTCCAGTTGACCAGGACCCTACTACTTTACCAAAGGAAACCTCAATTCAGAGGTTCAGACTAAAACCAAAAAGGTTGATGTGGGCAAGGCCATTGAAAGTCCACATCTTTTTCTTTTGCGAGGGAGGTAGGAAGACATCAACTTGTCCACTGAGTCAATCCCTGTGCAAAAGTATGAGAGAAGAACCTCATACCCATTTGATACCCATGAGATCATAGCATTTGTAACTGGAAGACGTCTAAGAGATCATGTAATTCAATCTTCTCATTTTGCAGCTAAGGAAACTGATCCCCAGAGAGGTGAAGTATGTTTTCCAAGGTCACAAAAGGTTGCCAAGCTGGGCCAAAAGTCCAGGTCTTTTGGCTTTAAACCCCTTTCTCCTTCCACTGTATTACATTGAATCTTTTGTGCTGTTATAAAGTTCTTAGGGTTAGCCAAAGGCTGTGTAAGGTTGTGATTTCAAGTGGGAAGTCAGTGTTTAACCATTCATTTGGCCTTCCACTGTTACAAATAACTGACTAGAAAATCATCCAAGGAGTCACAGATTGTTAAAGCTGGACAGGATCTGTGAGTTTACCTTGCAGTTCAATGCCTTCATTTTGAAGATGAAGAAACTAAAGGCCAGGGAAGTCAAGTGACCACCTAGGATCACACAGCTTGTCAGTGGCAGAGCCAGACATGTGGTCTCCTGATGCCAAGTCCAGTGCTTGCACCATGCCAGTGGGTTAAGGACAACATGGACAAAGCCTGGGTTTAGCTTCATGCTGTTAATTGGAAGTCCTGCCAGATTTTAATCTTTTTTTTTTTTTTTGCCATCAGATGGCCATTATGGTATCTAGGAGGTACAGTAGTGCTGGGTCTGGAGTTAAGAGATCCAAGTTCACGTTAGGTGACTAAGTGACACCATAGTGTACAGAGCATGGTGTCTGAAGTCAGGAAGACTTATCTTCTTGAATTCAAGTCCGGCCTAAGACAGTAGTTGTGTGATCCTAGACAAGTCACTTAATGTTGCTTCCCTCAGTTTCCTCATCTGTAACATGAGCTGGGGAAGGAAATGGCAAATCACTCCAGTGTCTTTGCCAAAAAAACCTCAAACGGGGTCATGAAGAGTCAGATACAACTGAAATGACTGAACAATGACACAGCAAACCAGTTTGAATCCAGCCTCAAACACTTACTAGCTATATGATCCTGAGCAAATCACTTAGCCACTCACTATCTGCCTCAGTTTCCTAAACTGTAAAGTAAGGTTAATAATAGTACCTAACTCCCAGGATTGCTGTGAGGATAAAGTATTTGTTCAGTGCTTAGCATAGTACAGCTTAATAAATGCTTGTTTCCTTCCTTCCTCCCCTTCCCTTCTTTTTCCTTCCTTCCCTCCTTCCTTCTCTCCTTTCTTCCCTCCCTCCCTCCTTCCTTCCTTCCTTCCTTTCTTCGTGATGGGCCAATCATTTATCCCAAGAACTTGAAAGATTCTTAAACCTTATATCTTGACATAGGAAAATAGCAGCAGAACTTAACATATGAAGAAAATAGGAGGAAGAAAGTAGAATTTCACATACATTGTATATAGATCTGTTAACTTGACTGCACAATTGACAATTATTTTGTTCTCTACAGCTCCCATCTCTACATATGCCATATAATCAAACTTCAACAGAAAATGGTTACTGCGGCATTTCAAAAATCTTTGTGGAAAATTCTCCTAGCTCAGAATTGCTTCTCTCCCTCCCTCTTTCCTTCTTGCCTCTTTCTCTGTCCTTTCTGTTTTTATCTGTTTCTCTCTCCCTTCTTCCCCTTCTCTCCCTCCTCCTTTACTTCTTCCTCATATCCTTTCTTCTTCTCCCTTTTTCTCTTTCCTACCTTGCCTCCTTCCTGCTTCCCTGGGTTCCTTCCTTCCTTCTGCGTCTCTCTCCCCTCCTCCCCTCCTTTCTCATTTCTAAAGTGTGAAATATGTCTTTGGCCTAAGTCATTCTCCCTTTATTCTAGGGCAGGGTCAGACCAACATAAAAATTAATGTCCAATCAAACTAAGGGAATAAATCACCCATGGACATGCCATCTGAATAAGTAAGGCTGACATTGAGATTTCCAAGTAATCCACAATTATTAGACTATCTACTGGAAATCCAGCTAAAATCTCATGAATAGTAAGTTAGTGGTGCTGTTTTATGTGAAGAGTAGTATGCTACAGAATCACAGAATCTCAGAACTGGAAGGGTACCTTAGAGCCCGTGTAGTTCAACCTATTCCTTAAGAAGAATCCCCTTATACCATTGTTGAAAATGATAATGCAAATTGTCGCTATCATTTATACATAGTGTTTTAAAGTTTACAATGCACTGTAAAAATGTTATCTCATTTGGTCCTCACAACAACATGGGAGTAGGTACTATTATTCTTACTTTACAGATGAAAAACTGAGTGAGGTTAAGTGACTTGCTCAGGATCACACAACTAGTAATGTCTGAGGCTGGGTTGGAACTCAGGACTTCCCAACTCTAGACCTAGCACTCTATCCATGGCATCACCTATGCCTTTTACATCTGGTTATATGGGCTCCACTCGAAACCTCCTATCAAGGACAGCTCATCAGGATCCAAGGCAGCTCATTCTATTTTGGGGACTCCTTGAATTTTTAGGAAGTTGTGAATTATGTCAAATCTAAATGTTCTTCTCAGCAACCTCCACCCATAGCTCCAGGTTCTACCCCAAAGGGCCCAGAAGGACACATCTGCTTCCTCTTCTACATCCATGAGATCAGACTCAAATAGAAATGGAGATCATAAATTTGTATATAAGGATCCCTGTGGGCCACATATTGACTTAATTTTAAAATGCAATATTATCTATGTTTTATTGTATATTTATTTTGTTAATTATTCTCCACTTTGTCTGGTTTTTATCTAGTTTCTGATGCATTCTGGAGTGTTGTAGGCTGTATGTGAGCTCATATATTTGTGTGTTTCATATCTCAGCTCTACATGACTCACTCACTCATATCCTGCAGGGGATCTATAATCTCAGATTTGTGATTGAGAGGTTCCCTCCTGGTAATCAACAAGCACTAATTAAGCACAAACACAGTCTCTGCCTTCAAGAAACTCACAGTCTAATGCAGGAGACAATATGCAAACAACTATGTAGGCGATGTCCCTAGAGTACTTTAGAGATAATCAATAGAGGGAAGACGTTAGGATTAAGGGCAAAGGTGCGCTAGAGGAAGCTTCAACCTATGGCTGATACTGTTAAATTTCCAGTGTGAGCATTTGCTTGTCAGAAATCTGCAAATGCCACAAATCAGGCTTGATTTATTGATTCGTTGAACCTCTGACCTTGAGGCCACATGTGGCCCTCTAGGTTCTCAAGTGAGGCCCTTGGCTGAATGCAAGCATCACAGAACTAATACCCTTAATAATAGCCTAGACTTAAGAAAGTGATGGAGAAAATATCAATAATGCAGTTCAAAGTCAAAATTGTTTCCTGCAAACATTTTTTTTTTTGTTCTGGAGAGTCTGTTGTTAAAAATCACTGCCCAGCATACTCCTGGAATAAGGTATACAAAGGAATGGAAAGGTAGAAAAGGGTGAAGTTATGAAAGGCTTTAAAAGCCAAAAAGAGGATTTTATTATTGATCTTGGAGGTGATAATGAGCCACTGAAGTTTATTGAATTGGTGCGGTGACATGGTCATGTATGGGCTCAATTTGAAAACCGAGTGGAGGATGGACTGAAGTGGGAAGAAACTCGAGACAAGGAGACCAGCCAACAGGCTACTGTAATAGTCTGGGCATGAGGTGATAAGGACTTGCACAAGAGTGGTATTGGTCTTAGGAGGGAAGGAAGCTTATATTAGGGATGTTACAAGGGTAGAATTAACAGAACTTGGCAATGGATTGGGTGTTGAGGATGACAGCTAGGTTGCAAGCCTGAATGAATGGGAGGGTGGTGGTACCCTCAACAGCAACAGGGAAGTTGAGAAGGAAGGAGGATTGAGACAAAAGATAATTAGTTCTTTTTGGACATGTTGAATACAAGATGTCTACAAGATACCTCTAATTCAAGAGGTCCAATAGGCAACTGAAGATTTAACACCGGAGTTGGAGGAAAGATTAGACTGGATGAGTGGATCTTAGAATCATGAGCATGGATATAACAGTTGAATCCAAGGGAGATGATAAGATTACAAAGAAACAGAACCAATCAAAGAGGCTGGAAAGAATCGATCAGACAAGCAGGAGGGGACCAGGAGGGAGCAGTACTGCAATAAGTAGAGGGAAGAGAATATCATGGAGAAGAGGGTGACCAACAGTGTCGGAGGCTGCAGAGAAGTCAAGAAGGATGAGTGAGGACTGAGAAAAGACCATTGGATTTGGTGATTAAAAGATGATGAGTGACTTTGAAGAGGGCAGTTTTACTTGAATGATGAGGTCAGAGGTCAAGCTTCAGAGCATTAGGATGAAAGTGAGAGGAAAGGAAGAGGAGGCACCAATTGTAGGCAGCTCCCTTTGGGAGTCTAGCTACAAAGGGGAGGACAGCAATAGAATGATAGTGAGAAGGGGCTGATGGATAAAATGCAGATCATTTGAAGATGCAGATTACAACTTATCCATGCCTGCCCATCCTGTGGACCTCATCCATGTGTTCCTATAAATTTCCCACAGGGAGTCCATGCAATATGCTGGAGTCTTCCTCATTTTCTCTTCATCCAGCAAGGATACCAGGGAGGCATGCAGCCTGTCCATTGGTTATCCTTTCCTCTCACTTGGTTGTGACTTGGTTGTTTGCTTTTTTAAGTCTACATTTCTTTCATGACATCCTTTCCTCTGGGACTCAGGAATGTGGCCTTGAGGTGACATGTGGCCCTCTACATCTTCAAATATGGCCTTTGACCAATTCTAAACTTCACAGAACAAATCCCCTTAAAGATACGTTCTATGAAGCTTGGATTCAGTCAAAAGGCTACACTAGAGGACCTAGAGGGCCATGTGTCACCTCAATGCCCCAGGTTTCCCACCCTTGTATGGGTCTTTGTGGTTCCTGATTTGCAGTAAATCACATGGGCTCAGTTCCACCATGTACCTCACCATTGCTCTTTGAATGATAATTGTTTTGAATTCTTTAGCGACTTCATTGTTCCATGAGTCACAGCCATACGTCCAAACTAGTAGAATATAAAAAGATGGTCGTTTGTTCCAGGGAGAAATCATTAAATGAACCTTGCTATTTCTTTAAAATCCCATTTATGTTTGGGTCCAATGTCCATTTGTAGTTTCTCTTCATTTCATTCTGTTCATTCTCATGTATTAATTTTATAGACTGTCTAACTCTATGTGAAAATATGGTCAGTAGGAATACATCATTATTTTAGGTTTTGCTATGAGAACTGTTAGGCCAAACATTTTTGAGTGGTTACGGGTCATGTATTGGAGGATCTTTAATATTCAGGGCTTAATGCCACAAGAACAAGGTCATTTAAGAGCAGGAACACATGGAGCACTCATAATCTGTATGGAATATCTCTACAACTTGGACTGTGTGTTGGATCATTCTTTAGGACAGTGAAGAACACTTTTGATGAGCATTGTCTCCCTGTTTTATGAATCACCTGACACTAATTATTAGAGTGTCATTGAATGTAATTATTTTTAATTGTTTTAGTCACCTGATACAAATTATTAGAGTGTAATTGAATGTAGTTATTTCTAATTGTTTTATTTTTCAAGGAGTATTTCACAATTTTAACAAATCTACCTGAATTTTCTGGAGAAGAGACCTAAGGTTGTGTTTTGCAAGCTCCTTGAAGTCAGGGGCTATTTCATTTTTGTTTTTGTTATCATCAACATCTAGTATAGTAGGCAGCACAAGTAAGCACTTAATTAATACTTTTTTTTTTGCTGAATTATATTCAACAAGAAATAAACACAGTGGTATCTTATATTCTATATCTTTCAGTCATTTGTATGATGGTAAAATATAGTTTATTGTGTAATATCACATGTGAAAAACTGCACTGTATCCAGTAATATCCTCTTTGAAGATTCCATGGATGTGTCTAGATCATTCTTATAAAAATTTTATGTATATATATATATCTATATATATATATATATATGTATGTGTGTGTGTGTGTGTGTGTGTGGGGTGAAGTAGAGATATAAAGTAGGAAAATGAAGATTTTTAAATTTTCTTTTGTTGTTATTTATATCTGACATTTTTTCCCATGCCTTTTGTATCTTTCCTTTCCTTGAAATACCATATGAATGGATCCCTTAATGTCCTCATAATTGCAGTGCTACAGGCATAGGTCCTTTCTATGTTCTTGTGGTTTTTATCTAGTTGCTTTATCCATATTTGGTCTCTTTAGTGCTAGTTCTGCCTTCTCTATAAGTACATCCAGGACTGTGATAAAATCCAAGAGAGGTAGTTTCATTCTCCTTGATAGTGAAAACAAGGAGAAAATTATAAAAATCTTTGCAGATTTTTTCCATCTTTCATTTGTTTGTTGTTCCTTCAGTTTTATCCTTCGGGATTAATTTGACTAGTTGAGTTTGTCAACAAGCTTTCTTTAAAATGATCTTACCTCCCCCTGCTTCTCTGTTTCATAGGCAATACTGCTCATAATCTTCCACCATTCTCTATTTTCCATGTGAGAGTCTCTCATTTGAAGAAAATTATCAAGGGTCCCCACTCCCAACCCAAAGACTCTTTTCTTAAAGAACAAACATGCTCAGTTCCTTCAACCTATTTTCATGTGAAATAGCTCTTAGCTTTCTCATCATTTCATCCTCATTTGGAATGGTTTTAATTTATCTGTATCTTTCCTGAAATGTGGTACCTAGACTTGAACACAGTATTATAGGCATAGGATACTATAGGCGAAGAATAGCAGAATCTCTCATATTTTGGATACTTTGCCTCTCAATTCAGCATAAGGTTGCATTAGCTTTTGACCTAATGTACAAATTTTAAAGGGCTACAGGTTCCCTACCCTTGGGTTACACAAATGTCAGCTGTTATTGTCATCATCGTCATCATCATCATCATTACCATCATCATCACCTTCATCATCATCATCATCATCAATCATCGTCATCATCATCACCATCATCATCGTCATCATCATCATCATCATCACCTTCATCATCATCATCATCACCTTCATCATCATCACCATCATCATCATCATCATCATCACCATCATCATCATCATCATCATCATCAATCATTGTCATCATCATCACCATCATCATCATCATCCTCATCCTCATCACCATCATCATCATCATCA
>JAQQSK010009741.1:0-12956 GCA_028658325.1 Potorous gilbertii | reverse complement strand
AGACAATTTAAAAATTATGGGACCACTTGAAAGCCATGATCAAAAAAAGAGCCTAGACACCACCCTTCATGAAATTATCAAGAAAAACTGTCCTGATATTCTAGAATCAGAGGGCAAAATAAGTATTCAAGGAATCCACTGATCACCACCTGAAAGAGATCCAAAAAGAGAAACTCCTAGGAATATTGTGGCCAAATTCCAGAGTTCCCAGGTCAAAAAGAAAATATTGCAAGCAGCTAGAAAGAAACAATTCCAGTATTGTGGAAATACAATCAGGATAACACAAGATCTAGCAGCTTCTACATTAAGGGATCAAAGGGCGTGGAATAGGATATTCCAGAAGTCAAAGGAACTAGGTCTCAAACCAAGAATCACCGACCCAGCAAAACTGACTATAATGCTTCAGGGGAAAATATGGTCTTTCAATGAAATTGAGGACTTTAAAGCATTCTTGATGAAAAGTCCCAAGCTGAAAAGGAAATTTTACTTACAAACATAAGAATGAGAAGGAGCATGAAAAAATAAACAGCAAGGAGAAGTCACAAAGGGAGTTAACAAAGTTGAACTGTTTACATTCCTAAATGGAAAGACAGTATTTGTAACTCCTGAAATTTTTCAGTATCTGGGTAGTTGGTGGGATTACACACACACACACGTACACACACACACATATACACACGCACGTCCACACAGACACAGAGGGCACAGGGTGAATTGCGAAAGATGGGATCATATCTTAAAAGATAACAAGATAAACGGTGAGAGAGAAATGTAGTGGGAGGAGAGAGGGTGAAATGGAATGGGGTAAATTGTCTCTCATAGAAGAGGCAACCAGGAGACTTCTTAGTGAAGGGAAAAAGAGGAAAGCGGAGAAAAAAACAACATGAAGTTTGCTCTTATCACATTCGACTAAAGGAAGGAATAAAATGCATACTCATTTTGGTATGAAAATCTATCTTACAATACAGGAAAGTGGGGGAGAAGCAGATAAGCAGAGTGGGGGGGCCATGATGGAAGGAAGGGTAATGGGAGGAGGGACCAATTTGAAGTCACCACTCTTGGGGAGGCACAGGATCAAAAGAGAGAATAGCAACAATGGGGAGCAGGATAGGATGGAGGAAAATACAGTTAGTCTTACGCAACACGACTATCATGGAAATCACTTGCAAAACTACACAGATATGGCTTATATTGAATTGCCTGCCTTCCCAAAGGGAATGGGTGGGGAGGGAGGGATGGGGAGAAGTTGGAACTCAAAGTTTTAGGAACAACTGTTGAGTATTGTTGTTGCTATTAGCAAATAAGCAATACAGGTAATGGGGAATGGAAAGTTATCTAGCCCTACAGGACAAAAGGGAAGATGTGGTAAGGGAAGGGAAGGATGAAAGAAGAGAGGGCAGATTGGTGATACAGGTGATTAGAATGCTCAGTGTCTTGGGTATGGGGGAGGGGAAAAAAGGGGAGAAAATTTTGGAACCCAAAATCTTGTGAAAATTCATGTAAAAAGTTAAATAAATAAATTTATGAAAAAAGAAAAAAAAAGAAAAATAGGATAACTCATTTGGCAAAAGAGGTTCAAAAAGTCAATGAGGAGAAGAATACTTTCAAAACCAGAATTTGCCAAGTGGAACAAAGAGGTTCAAAAGCTCACTGAAGAAAATAGTTCTCTGAAAATTAGAATGGAAAAGATGGAAGCCAATGACTTTCTGAGAAACCGAGAAACCACAAAACCAAACCAAAAGAATGAAAAAATGGAAGATAATGTGTAATAACTCATTGGAAAAACAATTGACCTGGAAAATAGATTCAGGAGAGACAATTTGAAAATTATGGGACTACTTGAAAGCCATAATCAAAAAAAGAGCCTAGACATCATCCTTCATGAAATTATAAAGGAAAATTGCCCTGGTATTTTAGAAACAGAGCACAAAATAGGTGTTCAAGGAATCCACCAATCACTGCCTGAAAGAGATCCAAAAAGAGAAACTCCTAGAAATATTGTGGCCAAATTCCAGAGTTCCTAGGTCAAGGAGAATATATTGCAAGCAGCTAGAAAGAAACAATTCCACTATTGTGGAAATACTATCAGGATAACACAAGGTCTAGCAGCTTCTTCATTAAGGAATTGAAGGGCATGGAATAGGATATTCCACAAGTCATAGGAATTAGGTCTAAAACGAAGAATCACCTACCCAGCAAAACTGAGTATAATACTTCAGGGGAAAATATGGTTTTTCAATGAAATTTAGGACTTTCAAGCATTCTTGATGAAAAGACCAGAGCTGAAAAGAAAATTTGACTTTCAAACATAAGAATGAGATGAAGCATGAATAAGTAACAGCAAGGAGAAGTCATAAGGGATTTAGCAAAGTTGAACTGTTTATATTCCTATATGGAAAGACAATATTTGTAACTCCTGAAATTTTTCAGTATCTGGGTAGTTGATGGGATCACACACACACACACACACACACACACACACACACACTCACACACATGTACATGCATGTGTGCACACACACATACACCCATACATGCACACACAGAGACAGAGAGCACAGAGTGAATTGAATAGCATGGGATCATATCTTAAAAGAATTCAAGGTAAACGGTGAAAGAGAAATGTAGTGGGAGGAGAGACGGTGAAATGGAATGGGGTAATTTTTGTCTCATAGAAGAGGCAAGCAGGAGACTTTTTAGTGGAGGCAAAAAAGAGCAGAGCTGAGAAAAATAAAGGAAACATGAAGTTTACACTCATCACATTCGACTAAAGAAGAAATACAATGCACACTCATTTTGGTATGAAACCCTATCTTACAATAGAGGAAAGTGGGGAGAAGGAGATAAGCAGGGTGAGGGGGATCGTAGAAGGGAGGGAAATGGGAGGAGGGAGCAATTTGAAGCCAATACTTGGGAGGGACAGGATCAAAAGAGAGAATAGAAACAATGGGGGACGGGATTGAAGGGAGGGAAATATTGTTAGTCTTACACAACACGACTATTATGGAAGTCATTTGCAAAACTACAGAGATATGGCCTATATTGAATTGCCTGCCTTCCCAAAGGGAATCGGTGAGGAGAGAGGGATGGGGAGAAGTTTTAACTCAAAGTTTTAGGAACCACTGTCCTAAAGGAGTATTGTTCTTGCTTCTAGGAAATAAGAAATACAGGAAATGGCGAATAGAAAGTTATCTGGCTTTACAGGACAAAAGAGATGTTGTGGGCAAGAGAAGGGAGAGATGATAGAAGAGAGGGCAGATTGGTGATAGGGGAAATTAGAATGCTCAATAAACTGGGGTGGGGGAGGGGACAAATGGGGAGAAAATTTTGGAACTCAAGAATTTGTGAAAATGAGTGTAAAAAGTTAAATAAATAAATTTATATTAAAAAAAAAGATGAGTGCAAATATCTTGTAGAACAGGAAGTGGAGCCACAATGGCAGAGAAAAGGAAGTTATTCTCCTGAGTATTCCCCAGATCCCTCTGAATAGTATTAAATAATGACCTAAAACAAATTCTGGAGGAGCAGAGTGAACAAAGGGTTGGCGGGGCTAGTGATATAATTTTTCAGCCAAAGCCACATAAAATGCCAGCAGGAAAGATCTGCCCCACCTTTGTGAGTGTAGAGCACAGTCTAATATAGACTGCAGTACTCGTCAAATTTGAATCAGTCCTAAGTTGAAGAGCAAGGGTGAGGAAGTTCACTAGCCCATCAAAGCTTGCTTCCAAAGTGGAGCAGGGACCCTTCTTCTTCCAGTGCCAGGGCCGAAAAGAATGCTTGTGATCATGTAAAGACCAGAGCACAGGCAGCAGTGGAGCAAATACTTCTCCTTACATCATACCACCTTGGAAAAACAGAAAACTTGCAGGTCCCTAGAAGTATCTCTGAAAACAGATGCATAAAATCCCTGACGATTGACTTCATGTGCGCTCTACCCTAGAAGCAGAGTCGTACTTTAAGAAGAGTTAAAAGTAAATTAATAGGCTAAGAAAATGAGCAAATAACAACATTTTCTCTCTTTTTTTTGATCTGACAGTAGAAAGCTACTATGATGACAAGAAAGATCAAAACACATACTCAGAAGACAACAAAGTCAAAGGACCTATACTCTAAGTCTGCAATACATATGTGTGTATGTGTGTATATATGTATATGTATATATACACCCATACACACATATATACATATATACACATGTGTGTCTGTGTATATAAATATATGTGAATTGGTCTTAGGCCGTAGAAGAGCTCAGAAGCTATTTTGAAAATCAAGTAAGAGAGGTAGAAGGAAAAATAGGAAAAGAAATGAATGGGATGAAAGGGAACTATCAACACAGATTCAGTGACTTGTTAAAGGAGAACCAACAAAAATAAATACTGAATAATATAACAACTTGAAAAACAGACTAACCCAAATGGTAAAAGAGATACAAAAATCCAATGAGGAGAATAATGAGTTTTTAAAAGGCAAAACTGGCAAAACGGAAAATACAAAAATTTAGAGAAGAGATAAATTCCTAAAAAAGTACATTTGTTCAAATAGCAAAGGTGTTAAAAGTGTCGAAGTGTAAAATGGATATTTTTGATTATTTTAAATTAAAATCTTCCTGTAAAAATAAAACCTATGAAGACAAGAACTGAGGGAATACAAATTATTGAGGAAAAATTTATCATAGACAATCTCTCATATAGAATATCATTTGATTGGAGTATTTTTATGGTGTGGGAAATGATGAGCTTGTGGATTTAGAAGAATATGGAAAGACGACTTATGAAGGAAGATGCTATCAATATTCATATAAACAGATGACAAGTGGAAATAAACAAAACTGTCTTATGTATATGCATATGAGCATATAGGTGTATAGTGAAGTATATGTGTGTATTTATGTACATGTATGTATATAAATATGAGTGCATATATTAGGATGTATACGTACATGCATACATGTATTTTTGTATGTGCTAACAAAAGGCACAATTCAATCTCACTTATTTTGCATCATATCAATCAAACTACCACAGAACGATTTTCTAATATGAGAGAAAAAAACCTAACAATATTTTTCTGGAAGAACAAATTCGAGAATGCCAAAGCAATCAATGTAAGAGAAGTAAAGAATGTGGCCTAAAAGTGACTTTTATCTCAAATCAGGGATCATCAAAACAATCTAGCACTTGCTAAGTAATAAAGTGATGGATGAGTAGAAATATATGAGTGGACAGTGTTCTTTAGTAAATGACTACAGTGATCTACTCTTTGATAAACTCAAAGATTCAAATTTGGGAGGCAAAACATGCTATTTGTACAAACTGCTAGGAAAAATGGAAAGCTGTCTGGCAGACATTAAACATGAACCAACCATACTCACCAAGTATATCCCCCAAAAATGAGTTGGCAAATTACATATGAAAACTTGATATGATAACCAACTACAGACAAAGGAAGAGATTACATTAAAGCTCGAAAAAATAATTTTAAATTTCAAATGGCTGATTCTGATTATATTTATTTTAAAAGTTTCTGCACAACCAAAATCAATGTGTCCAAAATTAGAGAGAAAGTAAGAAACTTGGGAGAACACTGGAAAAATTTGTCTGATAAAACCCTCATTTCTCAAATATGCAGGGAAGTGAATCAATTTTTATAAAAATAAAAGTAATTTCCCAATGTATGGATGGTCAAACAATATAAATAGGCAATTTTCAGATGAAAAAATTAAAGCTATCTAGTCATGAAAAAAATGCTCTATGTCACTCTTGATCAAATAAATCAAATTAAATCCACAAAGCGTTATCAACTCTTATCCATCAATTGCTTGTAAATGTCAGAAAAGGAAAACGACAAATGCTTAAATGAATGAGGAAAAAATGGCAACTAGAATGAACCACTGGCCAACTTGTCCAACCATTCTGGAGATCAATTTGAAACTATGCCTCAAAGGCTGTCTATACTATGAAAACTTTTTTATCTTTTGACTCAGCAATGCCATTTCTAAGAAGGCATCCCATGAAGATTAAAAAAAAGAAAATTATCCATATTACAAAATATTTACGGTATCTCCTTCTGTTTTCACAAAAAATTGGAAACTAAGGGACTGCTCATCAGTTGGGGAATGACTCAATAAATTATAGGAAAGGGAGAAAATAGTATTGTGCTGTAAGGTGATGCTTTTTGAAAAGTCATAGAAGATTTTTATGAATTGAACAAAAGTGAAATGAGCAACAGATGGAGAACACGATAACAATGATAGTCAAATGTGAAAGATGTAGAAACTTTGATAAATCCAATTATCTACAAAAATTCCAAATGACTCGTAACGAAAAATATTATCCCCCTCCAGAGACTGTATTTTGAGTGCAGATTGAAGCTTATTTTTCTTTCTATTTTTATTGATTTTTCAAAACATGGCTAATGTGGAAAGATTTTGCTAATTTTTCACGTATAATGGATGTTATATATCTTGACTTCTCAATGGTAGGCTAAGAAGGTTGAGAAAGGGCAAATACTGGAAGTGAAAATACAAATTAAAAATAAATCTCCTACATCAGAAGGAAAAAGAAACCAAAAACTACTTTTTGCCATCGTCATGATCTATTCAGAGCAGAGAACTTTTATCATAAAGTAAAATTTGCTTTTGGCAATTATCAAGTTCAAAAAGAGGAGACACTTTGCAGAGTCCCTGTACTGGAGTTGGCCAAACTGGATTTGAATATGCCTTTGGAGGATTTATAGTAAAAATAATTTGTAGTCTAATCTAGTAACACAAATAAATTTTATCAAAAATCAAGAAAGATTCCAGATGAAACAACGATCCACAAATCAAAAAGAAGCATTAATAATCTCTCCCATCAAGCCCAGGTCTATACAAGAAGACAGTTCAAAGCTTGTGGGCCTGGGAAACCTGAAGGAAACAATTTTCTGAAAATGTAGTTGAAGGTAGATGTCTTGTGGTCCTGACCTACCAGATCTTCAGCAAGAAATAAAACCAGCTATCAATAAGTCACAGCGCAAGGAGATCAAGAAAGTTTTAGCCAAGATAGCTCTGGGCAGTATATTGTGGATGGGAGGAAAAAAGTAATTAAACCAGTAGGATTCCTAGTAGTTTATGGTCCATGGAAACAATGATCTGTAGAGCCTGATAAATCTTGTATTGAAGTTAAGAAAGTACCAGAAGGTCTAATCACTGCTATCCTGGGTAATTGCAAACTATTCTATAATGAAAAATTCTGCATAATGACTGGGAATATAAAACTATTACTGGGGTTATATTAAAAAAAAAAAAAAAGAAGAGTTTCCTTTGCTAACATCACTGAGGAATTGTAAAAGGCAACCCATCAGTAACATAATAATAAGCCCCTCCCACTCCGCAATCTTAGTACTGGAATGGCTCACAAATTTATTCTTCTATGTCTAAGGACTTATTTTGCCAAGGCTATACCTACAGCAGCAGCTATGACTGTGCTTAAATGTTTCCAAGTTTGAATTACAAAAATGACAGATTCTTTTCATTGAAGGCAGAACCAAGACATTTATTCAAACACCCAAAAAAACCACAAATCCATCATAATAACAAAAGCAATCCATCACAGTAATCAAGACAACTATACACATTACTAGACCTTCCCATAAACCAACTCCCTTAAGCAAAATCATTCCCTCTCTCAATCATAGAGAGTTGCTTTCTTTCTTTCCCAGCTCTGCTTGCTCTGTTTCACTTTTTCTCAGCTTTGTTCCACCCTTTCTGATCCATGTGACTTAGACTCGTGTAACTCAGGCTTCCATGTGACTTAAGGAGGTCACAGAGACCTATACAATACAAGAAATCTCATTCACTTTAGGCTATTAATCTCCTATGCTTAAGAATATTCCTGTTCATCTGCTTGACCTGGCTTGAATATATCATAGCAGTGATAAGACTTTACAAAGTTGCTCACAATCCCAATAGTCTAACTTCATTACAGGTTCTCTCTACCTACCAATGTCCTAAATTCTTCATGTATGCCTCACTAGAACAGCAGGTGTGTATCCCTGAACTCTTTGTTCCCATCAAAACAGCAGGCATGTCCATGTTATGGGAACGCAGTCACTGTCTCCAGACCCATTACCACATATATGAAAAGACGAGTTCTTGTATTAATCACAATCACATCATCCATCTAGCCCTAGAAACCCCAAAAAACTATACCTGGGATAGAAAGACTAATGGTCCTTTAAATAAAGCTTGTTGGCAAAAAAAAATAAATAAATAAAACAACAGGAACAAGAACAACAAAAAAACTTTCTTTCTTTCTCTCTCTCTCTCCTCGGACTCTGGCCAAGTTCTGGAGGTGTCTGTTTATGGGGGAGGAGCAGAAGGAAAAAAGAGAAAGGGGAAACTTCTCCCCTGAGATCTAAGAGAGGCAGGTTTCAAAACTGCACTTTGAAAGAAGACAAACACTTAACCTTTTCCTGAGTCACAGAAAAGAACTGTATGATATCTTTTGGAATATAGATCCGGGTAACTGAACCTGATTGGAATATCTCCCTAGAATTTTTGGTTAGTATAATTTATTTTACTATTTGGTACTAAGATAAATTGGGAAAATGCATAGAACGGAAAAAGAGACACCTCAGGGTTGAAACTTTGCGTTCTTCAATATGAGGAAGAGGGAACTGGCATCACTTGAGTCCCACTCATCTTGGCTGATAGGTTCAAATTTTTTACTTTTGAAGATGTTTTTAAGGAGTGAAAAGAGATGTGAAATTTACTTGAGCAAAAAAAAAAAGCAGAAAACAACACCAAGTTTCTCCTCCTTGTTGTCCTACAGCTGTTGAGGCTAGGGTTAATGTACCTTCTCCTTGTGATCTAGCCCTAACCAGACTGGGCCCTCAGTGAAAAGTTAAAGGAATGGTAAACAGGAAGAGAAGTTAGGAAAATATCTTTTCACAAAGCCATGAATTTTAATCTTTTGGGGAAATTTCGCAAATTCACAAGTCGTCTGTCACATTTTATAGTCAATTGTCATGTTAAGACTTTCTACTGTCTGCATCGAGATTTTAAGGAATGCATAATTGGATGTCAAGAAATACAAATGAAACTTTCTTACATTCTTTTCTCAAATAGAATTCCTCTAATGCCGGTATTATAATTAATATGTATATGTCTGTATGTATGTGATATTCCCATACTTATTACTTCAACTACTCCGCAACCATTGTTAGTTTCCATTTATACAAATCAAACACTCATAATTATTACATTTTGACATCTTAAACATAATCATATAATGAGGAATAAAGTAGAATAACTAATAATAAACATATAAATACTCAAAGCAAGTATGTGAATAATAGGATAAATCTAAAACATAAGCTTGAGTCATAATAAATTTCTTAATGAATTGTTGAGTCATTTCAGTCATTCTCTGTAACCCCATATAGAATTTTCTTGGCAATGATACTAGAGAGGTTTGCCATATCATTCTGCAGCCCTTTTGACAAATAAGGAACTGATGCAAACAGGGTAAAATGACATGCCCAGTTTCACCCAGTGTAGAAGTCAGGTCCCCCAGACTCCAGGGTCATTACCCTATACATGGTGCCATCTAGTTACTCATGAAATGAAGAATACACTTTTCAAATTTTCCAAGGAGTCGTGTACTCAGGGTAATTCATAACTCTGAAATTTCAAAACTCAATATCCTCTTTCAATCTCAGGAAGAGTCCAAAAAAGTTCTTACTCTATTGAGCAGAAACTTCTACTGTTAAACTGAATTGATCTAATCTATGCTTGATCCTCACTGAGAACTTCATCCCAGTCAAACTGGTTGATTCACTAGATAACTTTTATGATTCTCTGCCTCCAAGTTGTTATTTCCTCATCTAAACTTGTTCCTCACATGCAATATGTGCTATGGTTCTCAAAAACTGATCTATCACTTCTTTATTATCTTTCTGTGTTTAGACTCAGAGCCTGCTGTGTGAACTATCCCATCCTAGGGTATTTTTCATAATCAAATACTCACATTTCTGTAATTAAATAAAACATATTTGTCTCATAATGAAAGAATAGTTCTAGTATATTTATCTCTCCAGTGTGCCACAGCATGCCACACTAAGAACAGCTCTTTCATAAATGGAAGCCTTAGTAAATTTTTTTTCTATATAATCTGAGTACATGGTTAGAATAGAAGCATATTATAGACATCTTATATGTTATATACCAATGCACACATATATGTACTATATGTGTTTATGTATATATGTCAATTTTGGTTTTATTCTTCCCATGAAGAAAAACAAAGATTTTCATTAAATAATTTTCTTTTTTCCTACAAACTCAACATATCAATAAAACTGAACAATTTTAATCCACAAAGAACATTTGTATAATTTATTGTATAATTGTTTATGTGCACATATGGGTATGTGCATATGTGAGAGAGTTAAAGAGAGAAAGAAAAGGAGTCTCCCAATGGAGATTAAGCCAGAAATAGCAGGAGGAGCATCAATTACTATTCCCTGGAAAGGAAGAAGATAGGTCGAATAAATTGATACATATACTCCATTCAGTTGGATCAGACTGAGTTAATTACACACATACAAGACTCAAGAGCTGCCGAGTATTTTTGGATCAAGTTCAGAGGAAATCCCCTAGAGCTAATAAAGATCTGGCCCCAATTTTTCTATACTAGCCAATGAAAATATTGTTATTGGTTCAGTTAATCAGTTACAGTATTTGACTCTTTGCCTTAAGGCAGAATATTCCACAATGGTGAATGAACTATTTCCGTTTATCTGCTTACAATTAGGTGATGTTAATTTCTTCTAGTGATCCTTTGTATTTTTTTTGTAAGAACAGCCAAAAAATTCGGTTCAGTTAGTACTGTATCTTCCATAATCTCCAAAGGCTCAGGAAAGACTGTACTTTCTGACTTTCTAGAAAAAATAATAGCATTTTTCTTTTCCCAAATAAAGTCTTTGTGTACTTTTCTTATTATACTGTTAACTATGAATGTTGATCTGCAGAAAGTCACATATTTTGAATATTGGAATGAATCTCAGCAACAAATTAGACAAATTTATATCCCCAAAGGAATTTCCAGGACTGCATATCCAACCTCCTTTGGACATTGAACACTTCATACTTTTTAAATTAGTTTCATGTCAATTTGTTCAATCTAGGTTGTAGAGAAAGCAGTAATGAAGATAAATTGCATTCCTTTTCTTAATTAAAATGCTATAAGTTGATATTTGGGAGTGGATGTCATTCCTGATCATTTTAAATTCACCAAATGCAATTAGCTATATCCATTCCCTATTTTAAAAAGTGGTAGTATAAATGTTTCCCCAAAAGGAAATCTTTTAATTGTCTATCATATAATGTATGGAAGGCACTGGAGGGAAGAAAAAAATGTCTTGTACCTTATTTTTATTAATGTAATTCAATAATATTTATTCAAAAGTCAACCAGATATATCTTATGAGATTGGACATTCTACATTTATACGATTAAAAAATAATAATATTTAAGGTCACTATCCATTGCTTTTGCTTCAGTGTTTCCCTTAATATAGCTGTTTCTTTTTAAGTAACAGTGCTTTTCATTCCGTTTTATCCAGATTTATCCAAAGACAGCCATAGTTTCCTTAAAAATGGACATAACCTCATGCTTCTTTATGCTTTCATCAAACAAGAAAAATTCAGAATGAGTGGTCCCATAGAAGACAGTAATTTGGTTTTAGAAGACATGGGTTCAAGTCCTGATTCTGCTATTTATTTGTGTGATCTTGGACAAGTTTTATAACTCAATAGATCTCAGCTTTCTTATTTGTAGAATTACGGAAATTAGACTGGTTGAACTCTGATTTATATAGATCTATTCTTAATGGTTTTTGTAGCTGAAAATATGTTCTATTCAAATAAAGAATGATGGGGGGGCAGAGCCAAGATGGCGGAATAGAAACATTCACATTTGCTAGCTCCGAACCCACAGCCCATAGATTTCCTGTAAAAAGAACTCCTGACAAATTCCGGAACAGTGGAAGCTGCGCAGAAACAGAGTGAAGGAGATTTCCGTTGAAGAGAGCCCTGAAAAACCAACCGCAAAGGTACTTCGGACGGGAGCGGAGCCCTGCCCTGCGGAGTCCTCCCCATCTCCACCCTGGTTGCACCACACTGAGAGGAGCGACCAGAGCCCAGCAGGCGTCAGGGACCTGAAACTCTGGCGGCCACGAAGGTTCCTCCACCCACAGACGCAGAGGTCAGTGAGAGAGACGGGCTGAGAGGGGAGCGGGGTATCTCCGGGACTTGGACACCCTCGGGAGGCCGTCGCTGCGGCAGAGGCTAAAGCAGCTTGGCCAGAGGCAGAGGTAGCTCGCCCAGAGGCCCCCAGAGCAGTCAGGAGCCCCACCCCAGCTCCATTACAAAAGATCTCTGCATAAACCCCCTGAGGGAACTGAGCCTGAGAGGCAGCCCTGCCCCCACCTGAGAGTCAGCAGATAAGCTCCCATTGAAGAGCAGTCAGGCCTGCTGCCAAAAGCCCTGAGGCTGAGGAGCAGCATTTGAATCCCAGACCCCAAGCACTAGCTAGGCGGAACTAGGCCTGAGGTGGAGAGGACTCTCAGAAGTCAAGTAACTGGCTGGGAAAATTCCCAGAAAAGGGAAAAAAAAACTAAGACCATAGATGGTTATTTTCTTGAGAAGATGATTCCTCCATGCCTCTCTGACGACGACGAAGAGATATGCTTATCATTAGGTAAAGACATAGGAGTCAAAGCCTCTGTATCCCAAATATCTGAAAGAGATACCCCATGGGCTCAGGTCATGGAGGAGCTCAAAAAGGATTTTGAAAATCAAGTCAGACAGGTGGAGGAAAAACTGGGAAAAGAAATGAGAGAGATGCAAGAAAAGCATGAAAAACGGGTCAACACCTTAATAAAGGAGGCCCAAAAAAATGCTGAAGAAAATAGCAC
>JAQQSK010009740.1:0-12956 GCA_028658325.1 Potorous gilbertii | reverse complement strand
TGCTGCTCCCCAGCCTCAGGGCTTTTGGCGGCAGGCTTGACTGCTCTTCAATGGGGGCTTATCTGCTGGTTCTCAGGTGGGGGCAGGGCCGCCTCTCAGGCTCAGTTCCCTCAGGGGGTTTATACAGAGATCCTTTGTAATGGAGCTGGGGTGGAGCTCCAGCCTGCTCTGGGAGTCTCTGGCCAAGCTGCTTCAGCCTCTGCCTCAGCGGCCGCTTCCCAGGGGGTCCGAGTCCCAGAGATACCCCGCTCCCCTCTCAGCCCGTCTCTCTCACTGACCTGTGAGTCTGTGGGTGGTGGGACCTTCGCGCCGCCCGGAGATTCAGGTCCCTGCTGCCTGCTGGGCTCTGCTTGCTCCTCTCAATGCCGCGTGGCCCGGGCGGGGGAGGGGAGCACTCGGCAGGACAGGACTCGGCTCCCGTCCCGGGGTACCTTTGCAGTCGGTTTTTCAGGGCTCTCTGCAACGGAAATCTCCTTCACTGTGTTGCTGCGCGGCTTCCACTGTTCCAGAATTTGTCAGGAGTTCTTTTTACAGGAAATCTATGGGCTGTGGGTTCGGACCTAGCATAGGTGAGTCTTTCTACTCCGCCATCTTGGCTCCGCCCCCTCCGCTCAAGGTGATTCTTAATGTGAGCTTCAACAAGTCATAGTTTGATAGTAATGCATCCTTTCTCCATTTAGAAAATTATTTTAACTAATTTTTTAGCATAGATCTTAGAGTAAAAAAAGAATTGAATTTATATTCCTCTTCAGATACTTACTAGCTCTGTGAATCAGGCCAAATCACTAAGCCTCTAATTTTCCTGAATAAAAATGACAGCTAGCAAGCATTTGCATAGCACTTCATTATTTTCAAGGATGGATTTAAACTGCCTATCTCAAATATTGTATGTAAGGATCAAATGAACTTAACTGAAGAAATATTCATTCACTCAACAATCATTTATTATTTATTTATTGTGTGCTAAGTACTTTATTAGTTTGCAGCTAGGTAGAAAAGTGTATAGGAGGGCTGGATTTGGAGTCTTGAAGACATGGGTTCAAATCCTTCTTCAGAGACTTATTATCTGTGCGACCCTGGGCAAGGCACTTAACTTCTCTCAGTCTCATGTTTCCTATCTGTAAAATGGGGATAATCACATGTACTTTCCAGAAGAGCTGTGAGAATCAAAGGGGATGACATGTATAAATAACTCAGCTTTGAAGTACTGTGTAAATATACGATATTATAATATTATCTACTGGTATCAAAGATAATTAAGAGAGGGTGCCTTCCCTTATAAAGCTTATAATTTAGCCAGGATAGGGTACAGTAGTATCATCAATTAATCAACAAGCATTAATTGTCTACCACGTGCCAGATCATGTGCTAGGTGTTGGGAACACAAAAAAAAGGACCTTATCATATAATGGTGAAGAAAAACATTTATCTCCAAAATAAATGTAAAGATATTTACAACATATAAAAGTTAAGTTGCTAAATGCAAGGTAGTTTGTAAGGGAGGGAATTAAAAGGTAGGGAAATCAGAAAAGGTAGAGAAAATGTGGCACTTGAGCTGAGTATTGAAGAAAGAGAGGGATTCAATGAGGCAAAGATGAAGAGGGAATGCCTTCCAGGTGTGGGGAAAACGTGAAGTCAAAAGAATGGGAGATGAAGTGTCCTGGGTGAAAGAGAAGGCAAGTTTTGTTGGCTCACAGATTGCTGAAGAAGTAATTATAGATAAAAAGGCTAGAGAGCTAGGTTGGGGACAGTTTGTGTGGGGAGTTATTAAAATGCCTATACCCTTTGACTCAGTAATACCCCTGCTTGGTCTATTTCCAAAAATGATTAAGGGAAAAGAAAAAGAATCCATATGTTCCAAAATATTTATTTTTAAATTTATTTAGAATTTTATTTTTCTCTAGTTACATATAAAAACAATTTTTAACATTCATTTTTAAAACTTTGAGTTCCAAATTCTCTCCTTTTCTCCCTCTCTCCCACCTTCCATTGAGAAGACAAGCATGCTCTAAAATATTTATAGCAGCTATCTTCGTGGGGGCAAAGAACTGGAAATTTGGGGGATGCTCATCCATTTGTGTGATGAGAAATCCATCATTCAATGTCTGAACAAATGGTGGTATATGATTGTGATGGAATACTACTGTGCTATAAGAAATGATGAGCTCAGTGATCTTAGAAAAACATGAAAGACTTGCATGAAATAATGAAGAGAAAAATGATCAGAAATAAGACACATTATATAAAGTAACAGTAATGTTCTTTTAAGAAAACTTTTAGTGAACAAGTCATTTTGACCATCATAAAAATCCAAATTAAGTCCAAAGGACCTGTAAAGGAAGACAGGAAAAGAACTGATAAATAAAATATTTATAGAATGATTTTACATGCACACACATACACACACTTAGGTCTAATGGTATCCAACTCTAGGGTGGAGGAGGGGAAGAAAAAATTTTAAAAATAGTGTAATAATAAATATAATAAAAAATAAAAATACATAACTTTATCTTATATTTAAAGGGAATAGTAAATTGTACATACTAAATTTGCAGTTTCATGGGCAATCATCTTTTTATACTATGCTATGGAAGTGCTTCTTTTATTCCATAAATTAAAAATAAAACAAATAAAAATATTTTAAAAGTATTAAACAGAGGGGTTTATTTTTTCCCCTAGAGACAGCATGGAGCCACTCGATTTTTTGAATACAGGAGTAAAGTGGTTAGATCTGAACTTAAAGAAAATTGATTTGATGGTGTATGGGGAGAATGGACTGGAATGGGAGGAGTCTTGAGGCAGGGAAACCAATAAGGAACGATGGATGAGGGAGCCATCAGGGAGGATGTGATATTACAACTGACTCATGAAGGACTGACCGAAGGATGAGTAGGATTTCAAAAGGGTAGAAGGATATTCTAGCCATAGGCAATGATGTGAACAAAGACCTAGTAGTGGGAAAATCCTGGACTGTGCTTGGATGGAACGTAGAACAGTTTCTGCATTCCTGGTATTTCCCCTTATCTCATGGAAACTTCTACCTCTTACTTAGGATTGTTTCTTCTCAGGGGAAAACAGCTTCTGAACACTACGTCTCCAATACTCAATCTTATCTAAATCAACCCTACCTCTCTCCAGCCTCCATCTTCCCCTTATCCTCCTCTTCTCTTTCACTGGCCTTCTGAAACCTTTGTTCTAGGACTAACGAACTTGCCTTCGACCCAGATCTTTTTCTCACAATTCTGTCTTCTGGTGCCAACAACCTGGCTTTGTCCAGATGACATGTTTTCCTGAAGTTTTGGTGTTGCTTCTCTAATGCCCTCTGATACATAGATACACAGAAAAGTTCACATATTCCTTGCTTCTCATCAGTGCCATTTGCAGACTTTTCCTCTGCCACCATCATTCTGCACCCTCTCCTCCTTTCAGGTTCCCTTCACCTGTTCATATCACATATTTACACACTTGTTGCTTTGGTTTCTCAATTTTCAGGCCAGTCCCTTTTTCTTCCAGGAGGTTGCGACCTGTCTGACAGACATCTCCATCCCAGCCTCCTTCCTTTATACTTGGGAACTTCAATATTCATGATGCTATTGCCTCAAATTTCCAGGTCTCCAAGTTTATCAATCTAAATTTCTAATCATTTGCATGTACATTTTTTGGCAGCCAACCACAGAGATGACCATAACCAGTTCTCACCATCACCTAAAACTACTTCAGCCTCAAAGTCAGGAAATCTAAAGTTCCTATGGTTGATCACAATCTATTGACCATTCCATCTCTCCTTTTAGCTGTTTTTATTCTCACAACATCCAGTCCTTCCAACACGACGTGTTCCCCTGCCATCGCCCCTGCAATGGCTTGACTTTCCCCCTCGCAACTTTCATTCTAGAGTCAAGGTATTGCTTTCCACACATGAAGCCTGGTCCCACTTTGATACTCTGCCATCAACATCCTACAAATCCTCAAGCTTGAGCCACTATCTATTTTGTCTTACTCTTTTTTTTATCTTTTTAATTTTTAAAAACACTTTATTCTTCCCAATTACATATAAAACAATTTTTAACATTAGTTTTAAAAAAGTTCTGAGTTCTAAATTCTCTCTCCCTCACTCTCCTCCTCCTTCACTGAGAAAGGAAACAATCTGATATAGGCCTTACAGGTGGAGTCATATAAAATATATATCCATATTAGTCCTGTTTGAAAGAAAACATTCCCAAGGAAACCCAAAGAAAAATAAAGTTTTACAAAAGTTTGCTTCAATCTGTATACAGAATCTTCCAGTTTTTCCCCTGGACATGGATAGCATTTTTCATCACAAGTCCTTTGGAACTGTTTTAGATCATTGTATTACCAAGAAGAGCTAAGTCTTTCACAGCTGATCATTGTACGGTGTTACTATAACTGTATACACTCTTCTCGTTCTGCTCACTTCACTTTGTGTCAGTTCATGTAAGTCTTTCCAGGTTTTCCTGAAAACATTCTGCTTGTCATTTCTTATAGTATAACAGTATTCCATCACAATCATATACTGGGGCAGCTAGGTGATGCAGTGGAACAGAGTACCAGTGCAGGAGTCAGAAGGACCTGAGTTCAAATCTCACCTCAGATACTTGATACTCACTAGCTATGTGGCTTTGGGCAAGTCACTTAACCCCAACTACCTCATCCTGGGTCATCTCCAGTCATCCTGTTGAATATCTGGTCACTGGATCCCAGATGGCTCTGGAGAAGAAGTGAGGCTGGTGACCTGCATAGCTCTCCCTCACTCAAAACAAAGCCAAGTGCAAGTCATATTATTTCTCTGATGGCATAGTCTTCAGCAATGAAGGACAAACACATACACAATCATATACTACAACTTGTTCAGTCATTCCCCAATTGATGGGCATCACCTCAATTTTCAATTCTTTGCCACCACTAAAAGAGCTGAAATAGATATTTTTGTACATGTACATTTTCTTTTTTTAATGTCTTTGGAATACAGATCTAGTAGTGATATTTCTGGATCACATATGTATGGTTCATATCCCTTGGCATAGTTCCAAATTGCTCTCTGGAATGGTTGGATCAATTCACAATTCCACCAATAGGGCATTAATGTTCCAATTTCCCCATATCCCCTCCAACATTTATCATTTTCCCTTTCTGTCTTATTACCTAATCTGATAAGTGTGAGGTGCTGGCCCAAAAAGTTTTAATTTTATTTCTCTAATCAATAGTGATTTAGAGCATTTTTTTCATATGACTACTGATAGGTAGTTTGATTTCCTTTTCTAAAAACTGCCTGTTCATATCCTTTGATCATTTATCAATCATGAAATGACTTGTATTCTTATACATTTGACTGAATTCTCTATAAATTTGAGAAATGAGGCATTTAGGAGACAAACTTACTATAAAAATGTTCCCACCATTATGATTTTGTGTATTTTCCTCCATTCTATTTCCCCCTCTCTATCCTTCTCTCTCTCTTTTCACTCTGTCCTTCCTCAAAAATATTTTGCTTCTGACCATGGTCACCCACAATTCACCCTCCTTTCTATCAGCCTCACCTCTTATCCATTTTCCCTCCTACTTCCCTGTAGGCTAAGATAGATTTCCGTACCCAACTGAGTCTGTATGTTATTTCCTTGAGCTAATTATGATAAAAGTAAAGTTCCCTGATACCTTCCATATCTTTCCCTCTACTACAAAAGCTCTTTTATCCCATTCTACTCTTCCCTTCCCCTTTTCCAGTGGAGCCCTCTTTCTCACCCCTTAATTTTTTTAGATATCATCCTATCACAGTCATCCTTCTTTCTCACTAGTTATTTTTATTGTTTAAGATATCATCCCATCTAAGTTAATTCGCACCTGTGCCCTCTGTCTATGTATGCTCCTTCACACTGCCCTGATAACGATAAAGTTTTTAGGACTTACAAGTATTATCTTCCCATGTATGATATAAACAGTTTAATCTTATTGAATCTTTTATGATTTTTCTTTCTTGTTTACCTTTTTATGTTTCTCTTGAGTCTTGTATTTGAAACTCAAAGTTCCTATTCAGCTCTGATTTTTTCATCAGGAATGCTTGAAATTCCTGTATTTCATTAAATGTCCATTTTTCCTCCTGTTGGATTGTACTCAGTTTTGCTGGGTAGGGGATTCTTGGTTGTAATCCTAGCTCCCTTGTTCTCTACAATCATATTCCAAACCCTCTGATTCTTTAATGTAGAAACTGCTAAATCTTATGGTAGCCTGGTTGTGGCTCTATGATATTTGAATTGCTCTCAATATTTTTTCCTTGTCCTGGGAGCTCTGGAATTTGACCATAATATTCCTGGGAATTTTCATGTTGGTATCTCTTTCAGGAGGTGATCAGTGGATTCTTTCAATTTCTATTCTACCATCTAATTTTAGGCTTTAGTTTTCAGGATTCAGGGCAGTTATTTTTTATAATTCCTTGAAACATGAGCTCTAGACTCTTCTTTTCCATCATGACTTTCAAGTGGTCAATAATTCTTAAATTACCTCTCCTCAATCTATTTTCCAAAGAGATATTTTACATTTTCTTCTATTTTTTCATTCTTTTGATTTTGTTTGCTTGTTTTGTCGTGTCTTAGCTTCCACTTGACCAATTCTAATTTTTAAAAAAATATTCTCTTCAGTGAGTTTTTGAATCTTCTTTTCCATTTGGACCATTCTACTTTTTAAAGAGTTGTTTTCTTCAGTGAATTTTTGAACATTTTTTCCATTTGACAAATTCTGCTTTTTTAAATTTAAATTATTTTGTTTCCAGTGTTCCACAGTCACTTTCATAGATCTTAGATTTTTCCCCTCCGTCCTCCTGTTTCCCCCCTCCCTCCCTGAGATGGTGTACAATCTTATATAGTTTCTACACATACATTCCTATTAAATACATTTTCACCTTAGTTATGTTATATAGAATAATTAAAATAAATGGAAGAAATCATAAAACATAATATAAAAGAAAATATTCTGCTTCATTCTGCACTCTAATTCCATAGTTCTTTCTCTTGATGGGGATGGCATTTTACCTAACGAGTCCATTGGGAATTTTTTAATTCCTTGCATTGAAATGAAGTTCTAAGTCTACCACAAGAATTCCTCTCATACTGTGGTTGTTGCTGTATACAAAGTTCTCCTGGTTCTGCTCCTTTCACTCAGCATCAGTTCATGTAAGTCCTTCTGGGCCTTTCTGAAGTCTTCCTGTTCATCATTTCTTATAGCACAATAGTATTCCCCAATTCTGCTTTTAAAGGAATTCTGTTCAGTGAGTTTTTGCACCTCTTTTACCATTTGGCCTATTCTAAGGTGTTATTTTCTTCAGAATTTTTGTGCCTCCTTTTCCAGGCTATTAACTCTTTTTTCCATTATTTTCTTGCATTACTCTCATTTCACTTCCCAAATTATCCTCTATCTTATTTAATTTTAAAAACCAAATAATTTTTGAACTCTTCCCAGAATTCTTTTTTTGGAGGGCCTGAAACCAATTCACATTTTTCTTTGAGGCTTTGGATATAGCAATTTTGACTTTGTTGTGTTTGGATCTTTCCCATCACCAAGAAGTGCATACAGGCAATGCAACAGAGTTCTGCATCCAATGTCATCCAAGGGTTTCCTGTAATCTTCTTTTGACCAGTTGTCTCACCCCCTTACTATCTGTGCACAGAGAGCTCCAGAAGCCATTGCTACTGATTCAGTCACACCCTGCTCTTGCCCTTCCTCTGTTCAACACTGCTAAAGAAAATAAAACAACTCTACCAGCTGAGTCCACTACAAATGTTATCTAACCTTAACAGTGTCCTCATTGTTACAGGGAAAACTTCTTATTCATCTCTGACTAACACTTTCCACAGTGGCTGTTTTGAACCTTGTCTTCTCAAGCTCCAAATTTTATCTTTATTCCTTGTCTGTGCAGATGACTGGCACATCTTCCTTATTAAGAAAATTGAGGTCATGCTTAGTGAGCTCCACCATAGCATATCCCACAAACTCTGTTTCTGTGTTTCTCAGTTAATGGGCTTAATAATAGCTACCCTCCAGAATTATTGTGAGGATAAAAGAAAATGAGGCAGCATTTGTAAAGTGTTTTTAAAATCTTAAAACACTACACAGATGCTAACTATTATTATTCTGTGCTCCATATCCCAGAACCTCTCCAGCTTTTCCAGTCTTCTATGCGCTGCTGTGTGTTTGTTCATCTTTCGTTGCTGAAGAAGATCATGCCATCAGAGAAATGATGACATGACTTGCACTTGACTTTGTTTTGAGTGAGGGAGGCTGTGCAGGTCACCAGCTTCACTTCTCCTCCAGAGCCATTTGGATCCAGTGACCAGATATTCTTCAGGATGACTGGAGATGACCCAGGATGAAGCAACTGGAGTTAAGTGACTTGCCCAAGGTCACACAGCTAGTGAATGCCAAGTATCTGAGGTGAGATTTGAACTCAGGTCCTCCTGACTCCTGCACTTGTGTTCTATCCACTGTACCACCTAGCTACCCTATGTATTGTTATACATCACAAATTAGTCATAGAATAAGGACTATACCCAGGCTTTTACAGATGCCTGATATGTTGTTTTTGTCACTGCTTTTGTTGTTGAGTGGTAGTAATCATGTCTGACTCTTCATGACCCCATTTGAAGTATTCTTGGCAAAGATACAGGAGTGGTTTGTTATTTTCTTCTTCAGTTTATTTTACAGATGAGGAAACTGAGGCAAACAGGGTTAAGTGACTTGCCCAGGATCATATAGTTAGTGTCTTTGGCTAGATTTGAAGTCAGGTCTGACACGAGACCCAACACTCTATTCAATGTACCATTTAGCTACCCCCAAGCTGACACATAAAATAAATGCTGGCCAATTAATTGATTCTTATGGAAAGAAACTGAGCTTCTGATTCTTTCTCTTATGCTACCTCCCAATGTCTTAGGAAAAACTAGGAGGTGTTATGAAATCACATAAGAAGGTGAGGCATCAATTCCAGGTTTGGGAATCTCAGAACAAGTTATTTCAGTTACCCTTCTGTAAAGGTGTCCAGAATGAATGAATGTAAGCCAGGGTAAATAATTCTGGGGTGGAGGAGATGGCCAGGCTCCCTTGGAGAATACATAGCAACAAATGGAATATTTGAAACAGATAAAATTGTTTATTTTTCAAGCTATAAAAATGAGCATGCTGAAAATCTCTTCTCATCTTCTCAGACGGAGCAGCACATGTGTAGGGGAAGCTGAAGCAATTTTTCAAAATTGAAAATAATTTTATAATGAGAAGGTCAAAGTTTTATACAAAAACCTTCATTTTCTCATAGCTATCCTTTGAACCAAGCAGTATAGGAGACTCAGGGGAGAAATGCATACCATCTGCCAAGTATGTGAAAGATTATCACACTTATCCATCTTGACCACAGAAGGCAGATATAGGCTTTACCTTAAGATTAAATTCGTGACAAATAGAACAATATAAAAGTGGAAGGGGCTGCCTAGTGACTTGGTACTCCTACCATTAAAGGCTTGTAAGAAAAGGCTGGCTGGATGTTAAAATGGGATTTTTGTTCCAATTTAGGCTGGTCTAGATGGCATTTGAAGGCTCTCCCAATTTTAAGATTTGTTAGTTCAGCGCCAGTACTCCGTTTCAGCCCATGATTTTAGAAATGCTGCCCTTAAATACATGTTCTTGCTGAGGTAGTAATGTGCTTAGAAATGTATGTGTTCAAGTCAGCAAAGGTTTGTCCTATAAAGGAATCTTACAGAAATATTTAGACTCACAATACTCAGCTCAAGACTTCTTCCATGAAGTCTTTTTCAGTTCTGTAAGCCAAAAATAATCCCTTTCCAGTGAGCTCTCTTTAGAAGCAGGACAAAACATTTACAAAACTTAGGCATGGATTAGAGACCACACTTTGTCTGCATGACTGTCAATAGGAAACTTAAAGTCTTCTTCATAATAATACTGGCATTTATTTTTCACTTCAAATTTTTCAAAACACTTAACATACATTATCTTACTTGAGTTTTCTGAAACCCATGTGAAGTATAGATTTTATTATATCAGTTTTACAAATAAGAAAGTTGCAAGGGTAAGTTATTGTTAATGGTTGGGTTTGAACCCAGGGCTTTTGGACTCTAAGTCCAACATTCTATCTATTATGCTATGCTACTTGATGACATGGTTGAATTCATCACTTAATTATTTTATGCATGCCATGGAAATTGAAGCTTTTGGGCATTAAAAATGTATAGATATATAAAGAGTAATGTTAAAAACTAGACAACTAACTACTTCCACTGCATTCTCTTGCTACCAGCTTTGAATAACATAGCATAATGTCCCTTTTATGCACATTCCATTCTATGTTATATTTTTGTACATATGTAGTTCCCTCTACTAGATGATGAGCTTATTGAGAGAGAACAGAGACTCTACATTATTCATCTCTGTGTCTTTGGATCCCCAGATCATGGCACAGAGCCTTTCACATAAGAAATGGCTGATAAATGTTCATTGTATTTAACTATTGAATTATTCATGAAGTTTTTTATTAAGTAGCTCCTTTATGTAAGATGCAACCGTAGGTGCTAGAGATGCAAAGATGAAATAATGTATAGATCATCCTCTCAAACAATATATAATCTGAATTGGAGAGAACTGCACTCAAATAACTTTGATATATATCAGATCATGAAAAATGCAATCAAGAGATTCAAAAAAATGATCTGGGAAATTTGAGGAGGGAAAGATCACTTTCTCCTTATGGGAAGTAGAAAGGAGAGGAATCACCAACTCTTTGAGTAGATAGGACCTGAACTAGACCTCAAAGTAACAGAGGAACTTCACCAGCCAGACATGGGGGAAGAAGGGCATTCTGGGCACAAGAAATATAGTGAGTATAGGTGTAGAAGAGGGGAAGATTCTAGTTTTCCTGGAAAAGTAGGGTGCATGGAAGGAAATAGTGATGCTTTGAATATCAAGCTAAGTTCATGCTTTTTTTAATAGTCAATGAGGAATCACTGAAATTTTTGGATCTGAGAAGTTAGACTATCAAACTGGTAGATTAAAAGGTTGACATGTGGAACTCAATAATGGAAGAAAATTTGACCTATAGGAGAAACAAAGGGCAAAAACATGAAGTGCATTCATAAATCCTCTACAGTCTAAAACTGCTGAACTTTTAAACAGGTGTAACAGCAAGGACTCCAAAATACACAGGTTCTTAGATCCACTTTTCTAAAAGGAAAGCAACTTTTGAAGGGTCAACAATCACTTTCATCAAACACATATAGCAACAGAGAAAATACAAGCAGAGAAATAAAGACCAAAAGACAGTGTTTCCAACTGTCTGACCATAAGCAATACATACAATAGTTAGCAGAGAGAGGAGCACCAACATCTGGTTTTCAAAGTGTGTGCATGTGTGTGGGAGGGTCCTTAAAGCTACCCAGAGTCTTGTTTGGCCAAACACTTCCACTGAGTAAGCCCCAAAGTAAAATCTCATCTCAGAGTATTTATGCACTTTTCATAATCTGAGGGTATAACCCTCTGCCTCCATAGAAATTATCAAGAAGTATTGAGGTCTATTAATGGACTGTAAGATCTTTAACTCTTCTCCCCATCCACCATTAAGCTTATATTAACATTACAATAGGATATGCAGAGATTATGTAAAGATCGAAGAAAATTTAATGTGAATATCGTATCAAAAATAATACAAGAAAGCTATCCAGGAATCTGAATATGGATAGCAAAGCATTGATTAAGAGAATTCACATATCTTTACTAGGGAAAGAAAAAAATACCCTATATTTCAAAGTCTAAGACACATAATGGTTAAGTTGGACTATTTCAAAGACTAACAACAAAATTTGGAAGCAGTCAAGATGAAGACCGTTAAACATTGATATACAATTTGAATTACATAAAACTTTTTGCAGGCATGGACAACTGCAGAAGGGTAAAGAATGATTAACCAGTGAGTCAACAAGCATTTTTTGAACACATACTTTGTGCCACATACTGCGCTAAATGCAGGGGATAAAAAAAAAAGAATGAAGTAATATTTGCTGCCCACAGGGAACTCACATGCTAATAGAAAATATGCAAACAATAATATACATACAAGATATATAAATATATGTGTGTGTATATACATATATTTACACATGCACACATATTTTATATATATATGTATATATACATACATATCACAAAAAGAAGGCATTAGCATTAAGAGGGAATAGAATAGAAAATGCTTCTTGTAGAAGGTAGGACTTTGACTGGAAATTGAAGGATTCAAGGGATAGTGGGAGTTTGAGGTGAGGAGGAAGAGAATTCCAAGCATGGGAGAGCAGTTAGTGAAAATACATGGAGTCCAGAGACAAAATATCTTGTGTGAGAAGTAACAAGGTGACTGGTGTCATAGGATTGTAGAAGACATGGAGGGGAATAAAGTGTTAAGAAGTTTGGAAAGACAGGAAGGGACTAGGTTATGAATGACATTCCAAGTTAAACAGAGTTTTTTGTACTTGATCCTGAAGGTAATAAGAAACCAGTGGTGTTTACTGAGTAGGTAGGCGACATGGTTGACAATCCCAGCCCAAATCTCACTTGGTCGTTGTTTGGGTTCTGATGACTCAGGGTAATGATAAACAGCAATTGTTTCTGTTTTGTCCAGAAACCCTGAGGGTCTTCCCCTCTGAGATGGGCATTCCCTCAGACAAACTGAAACTTTAGCTTAAAAAATGACTAAGTGGCAAGAGAGAAAAGCATTAGTTTTGGTTAATATTTTTAGCCAGACTATGCAATTCTGTAGAAAGGAATTTATTTTTGTGTTGGTTTGTTCTATTAAAAAATTTCATTGGCTCAATGGAATAGGCGATAGTGGAAAAAATAGCCTGATTTTAAAAATACTTGTTACTTGAAAATTAAAATAGTTTTTAAAAATTTCAAAAAGA
>JAQQSK010009739.1:0-12957 GCA_028658325.1 Potorous gilbertii | reverse complement strand
ATAGAAGAGAGGGCAGATTGGTGACAGGGGAAATTAGAATGATCAGTGTACTGGGGTGGAGGGAGGGGACAAATGGGGGAAAAATTTTGGAACCCAAAATTTTGTGAAAATGAATATAAAAAGTTAAATAAATAAATTTATATAAAAAAAAAAAAGAAAGAAAGCTGGTATGTTCAGAAAGGACTAGCTCCTCTGGTGTGAAGGCTTGCCAAGCCCTTCTCAGGACTGCTCATCCAATTCTGGTGTCTAACTCTTGCCTGTGGTTCCAAGAAGCTGTAGCACATTCAGCAGCAATGCCCTATAAAACCATTTTGGCAGATGGGCTAAACTAAGACAGGCCTCAAACCCATCAATTAGTTGGGGGATGTCTACCTCAAGTATGTGAAGTATTCCTCTGATAAATGGGCAGATAAGTACAATTTGTTCCAATGGCCATGAAGGTGACTGAAGCAGAGGCTGTGAAACACCTAGAGTTTGGTCAGATGCTGAAGATTCGAAGGTCATTCACTGCATCCTGGGCCATTGCCAGTCATCCTGACTTGTTTTGCCACTGGTCTTCTCTGGAAGAGAGAGTAAGGCTGACAACTTTGTGCAACTCTGCCTCTCTTAAATCCAATTCACTCTCAAATCAAGACATCACCCTGTGATGTCATTGGTCCTCTTTGAAAATGAAAGAGGGACAATAACAGAAAGCTGGTGCCCTGGAGAAGGGCATGAGCACCATCTGCTGGAGCATGGCATAACTGCAAAGGACCTGAGTTTCAGTAGTCAAGTGTACAGAGGACATTGTTACTGGGAAATGACTAATTATAGGAATATGATAAGCATAACGCAAAGAGCAACCACTAGCAGCTAAGAAGTGAAGGGAGTGACCAGAAGTGATGAGCAATGGTTAAGAAGCAAAAACTGATCTCTTCTTTGCCAGAACCCCACCGAGGGGAAATCATAAGTCAATTGCCAGTCAAGTCAACAAGCACTTATAAAGCACGTCCTATATGCCAGGTCATGGAGTGTGTAGGGGCTCTAGCGCAAATATTTTCTGTGACTGTTATTTTGTAAATAAAACTGTCTTATATGACAAATCCTGTGTACCTAAGTGCTTTTTAAAAACACTTTCCTGATCCTTGGAATGATGATACCTCCCCTCAAAACCATACTAAAAATGACTTTGTACTCTTTTTTCTCTATATTTTTCTATTCTAATATATGCAGATGTAATTTCCCTTCCCTTCCTCCAACAGAATGTAAGCACATTGCAAACAGAGGTGGTTTCATTTCTGTTTTTATGTTCCCAGTATCTAGTACAGTGTTGGATACACATTAGGTATTTAATAAAAGCTTGTTGATTGAATCAGGTGGCTATAAAGATGCGTTTTGCCGTGGAATATAATTTGCAAAAATCTGCTTGTTTCCCTTTTTGTTGTTGTTTTATTTGTCCTTTGTTTCAAAGAGGTCCATGATGTTGAGATGATGACATGACTTGCAGTTGAGTTTGATTTGAGTGAGGGAGAGCTGTGCAAGGTCACCAGCCTCACTTTCTTCTCCTGAGCCATTTGGGTCCAGTGGTCTGATATTGTCAGGATGACTGGAGATGGCCCAGGATGCAATGGGAGACTCTGGCTCTTCCAGGCTGAGGTCTTATCACATGGTCACTTTGAGTGAGATAAACCCATTCAATGAATAGGCTTCTTTAAGTAGTTACTCAAGAGATGGCCCCTTTAAAAAAAAAAAAATTAAACTGGGAGGGGAAGACCCTTAGGGTTTCTGGATAAAAAAGAAACAATTAGTATTTAGCAATTACATTTGCTCTGTGCTAGGTGGGTGGGACTTGTCCAGTCTATGAGCTCCTGAGTGAATTGGGTTTAAGACTTGATCTCTGAGCAAGAAATGCAGCCATTAAACCCAAAGGAAAAATAAAGGCTAAAAATGTATTTACCAAGGATGCCCTTGATAGGCATGTGGATAATTCTGTAAATACTTTGTAGAATAAGGAAAATAGACATATGGATCAGGAATTATCAATGTTTTCTTACTGCTTTTTTCCCCAGTAGTAATATTTTGATTTTTTTTCATGTGTTTGGTTTCCTTCCTCTCTTTTAGTTAGCTGAAAGGGACTGTCCTTCCCTTGTGCCTCAACACTGTCAAAAGAGTGTCATCTCCTACACAAACCTCCTCTGTACATATTTGATCCAGGCCAGCTGTCCTTGTCTTTATTTTACTTAGTGCCATTTTTACTTTCTGATGCAGGACATCTGGACTGACACTAGAGATCAAATGTGATGACTCTCCTGCCCTTGATGGAGCAAAAAAGTTTGTTTATAATAGTCTTGACAGATTTTTTCCATTTTTCGTCTGTTTATTGCCCTAGTTTCATTCTTAAATACTTAAACTTATTTGGGTTTTTTGCCAGACTCCTTATAAATTTGCTTTCTCTTTCATCACTTCCTACTGTTTTATGAAATGATTATCACCATTTTCCACCACCCCCTTCCATGAGTTTTAAAAATGAGTGCATATTCTAAATTTAAACCAATCTTACCCATGACTAACCTATTTTTTCTTGGCAAAGGAAATCAATTGTTTGCTGGTTACCAGATACTTTTTGTTTCTTTGTTATAGTGACTAATTTAAATTGATTAAGTTTCCTTAAGAATTAATGACAGTCTTTATCAATGTCAGTTCTGAGCCATTTCTCATTTTTCAGTATTAGTAGGTCATTTAAATGTGCCAAGTTGGAGTTGTTCTAATTATATCTTCTCAATTTTATTCTTCTAATTTGGTATTGATTTTGGTTTCTGCTGTATAACAAGGGTTCTTAACCAGGTTCTGTAGATAGATTTCGGGGGGTCCATGAACTTGAATGGGAAAAAAATATATCTTTGTTTCAATATAATTGACTTCCTTTGTATTTCTTTTAAGCATTTATTTTTTCTGTATTTATTTTATGCATTTAAAAATGTTATTCTTAGGATTTCACAGGCTTTATCTGGCCACCAAAGGGGTCCATGATCCCAAAAAAGATTAAGAACTTCTGTTCACAAATTCAATCATCTGACTATATATACAAAAATGATTTGGAAACAATTCCTTTATCAGTGATCAGTTATTGCCCCTCTTAATATAGAATCATTTTTTTGTGATGTTATTCTGTGTTTCCCATGTTCAGAATCTCTCATTCCTCCAAATTAAATGAACTTGAATGCTTAATTACTTGATGAGGGGCAAGCTAGTTGGCACAGCGGATAAGAATGCTGGGCTTGGAGTCAGGAAGACTCCCTGAGTCTCAGACACTTAATTAACTGTGTGACCTTGGGCAAGTCACTTAATCCTGTTTGCCTTTGTTTCCTTATCTGCAAAATGAGCTAGAGAAGGAAATGGCAACACCAGTATCTTTGCCAACACCAAGGGAGGTCACAAAGAGTCAGATGTGACTGAAATGACTGAATAATAAGAACAATTACTGAATGACTTCATTAAAAAGTGAGTATAGGGAAGGATGGTGTAAAAAAAAATTATCAGAAAATATGAAGACGAAATGCCAGACACCAGACTTGTAGACCATGTACACTTGCAGCTTCCCTCATATGTGGACCCCTTGAAAACTACCCCATGTTTGAAGCACATTGTGGGGTCAGTATCCTCAAAACCATATCACATGAGTTTCCATTGACATGTTTCTTTTCTCAGACAATAAGAGGACACATTAGTTTAAAGTGAAAGATGTTTAATAGTATAGCAAAATAAGTGATAAGATATCCCCTTTGCCCCATATACATAAGAAAGAAGGAAAGAAACAACCATTAGGTACTATGCTGAGAATGTTAGAAATATCTCATTTGTTCCTCACAGCAACCCTGGGAGATCGGTATCATTACTATCCTCATTTTGCAGTTGAGGAAACTGAGGCAGATAAAGATTAAGTGACTTGCTCAGGGTCGTACCGCTTGAAAGGGTCTATGGCTGGATTTGAACTCAGGTCTTCCTAACTCCAGACCCAATGCTCTATCCACTCTGCCATCTAGCAGCCTAAAAGTGTACATAGAAGTACATTTACAGGTCACCACACCATCCATGGGAGAGAGTGCTCATTCCTAGGGCTCATTCTCAAGAATACACATAATCAGATAACATAGATAGAAAGACATACAAAGAGGGAATAGACCTGGCTGGGGAATGTGCGGCTCTAAATTTGAGGAGTGATTTTCAGCAGCCTCTTCTCTCCATTCCCCAGCATTTAGTAGCAAATGATCTTGAAATGGAGTTAGGTGGCAAGATATGGTTTCTATACTGCTAAAATGGTAAAACTCAATGTACAACTCATGTATGTTGCAGGGGGATTTGTTGAAGGTTTTCCTAGCCAGCTAGATCTCAGATAGAGAGTACGGGAAGCATGAAAACATCCAGGACCTCTTTAGTCCCTCCAGGTGAGCTATAGGTTCCTCTGGAGTTCTAGAGCTCCTGGTCCTCTGACAACTATCAGCACATTGATACAAGCACCTGCATCCATATAAGGGTCATAGAATGAATTATTGGCAACAACACAATTTGGACCTGGGTTTGTTCTTATGTAGAGAAAAACTCTATCTCTCAAGTCATTTATTGGTAGTTTCATTTTTCAATCAGTCTTAAAGATTTGGAAACACTAATTGGCCAGGGCAAATGTGACTGAGCTTGTGGAGAGCCTGTTCTAAACTCATGACTGCTCTTTTGGACAACTTGACCTTGGCAAATATTCAAGACCCCTCATGGCCTCAAATGCAGATATATGTTATCCAGAGAAGTTTATGATGATCAATTTCTCATAATTAATATAACTGAATACATTTAGGGACCTTTAACCTCCACTTTAGTAAGGTACCCAGTCCATCTAGCTCTTCATTTCCCAGCAGTACTCTATGGATTTCTTCATGATGCAGCAGAAACCTTTTCATCCTGGAAGATAATTTCATCCCCAGAACTCACATCTCTGAAATACTCTCTGCCCCTGGGATCCCTTCCTCTGACTGGAAGATGGAAGGCTCCTTGGATAAGCAAGTTCCTGTAAGTAGGACCTTGCGGAGGTGATACTACAAGTAATCATACAGTATGATATGGCGCACGAAAAAATAAATGTGATCTTGGACTATGTTTGACAAGACATGGCATCCAGAAAGAGCAAGATGATGATCCCACTGCCTGTTTAAGGAGAGCACTCAGGACAGAAAGACTGTACTCCAATGGAATTCATCATGTTCTGTTCCTCAGATATCCTTCCTCTCCAACCCCTTTTTAGCTTTCTTTCTGTTTTTTTTTTTTTTTGGTGTGATCTTCCCCATTAGAATGTAATCTCAAGGGCAGGGATTGTTTTTCTTTACTTGTATTTGTATTCTCAGTACCTACCACAGAGCCTGGTATATAGTAAGCACTTGTTGACTGAATGACTGACCTTGGGAAGAAATTGTTATCTTGGGGTGAGTGGCCTGCCCACACTAGGCATGAATAAGTGTGTCGAGAATAATCTTAGAAGCTAATGTTATTTTACAAAAAATATCAATGCAGATATGAGTCTCTTCCTCCAATCATATTTGGACTCATTTTTAAAAATACAGATCTCATATTTGGGGTACCAAAATTGTTAATATTTACAGATCATCTAAAACCCATGATTTTAGCACCTTCTTCCCCATTTCCACCATTCTGCTGCCATAAATAAAGCAGATGAATTGAGGGCTATTTTAGTGCATTTCCATGGCCAAGAGTATAGTATGATCCAATTATCAGTGCTGAGTATAGAGGACCTGGAATCAAACTGCATCTGACTGCCAGTGTGATGTTGGGTAAGTTGCTTAACCTTCCTTGGCCTTTCTTCATCTATAAAACAAGAGAGTTGTATTGGATGGTCTCTGAGGTCCCTTTAAATTCTAGATCTGTGGTCCTATAATTCATTACCAAGTAACCAGCCTATAGATAAAATGGCTTTCCATAAGTTCAGTAGCTATGCTGGTCCTCAGAAAACAGTCTTAACCTGTTTCAAAGACCATCTTTGAAGACTTTTCATGATGCTAGAACATACTCAAGTTTGTGCCCCACTGGCCAAGTCTTTGATAATGCAGCATCATCTCCACACAATGATTAACAATCAGAGTAGGACCTTGTGGAGGTGATACCATAAGTAACTGTACAGTACGATGTGGTAAACAAAAAAGTAAATGTGATCTTGGACTGCGTTTGACAAGATATAGTATCCAGAAGGAGTGAGATGATGATCCCACTGACCTTGCCTTGGACACACTATATCTGGAGTATAGTGTTGAATCCTAGCTACCATATTTTAGCAAAGATATTGATAAGCCAGAGGAGGATGGGGTTAGCACTGCTAACTAAGTGGATAAAACACTGCAGAGAAAGATTCATCTTCCTGAGTTCAAATCTGGCCTTAGACATACACTAGCTGTGTAACCCTGAGCAAATCACTTAACCCTATCTGTCTCAGTTTCCTCATCTGTCAAATGAACTAGAGAATGAAATGGCAGAGAGATTAGACTTGTTCTGCTTAGCCACAAAAGACCGAACAGGGAACATTAGATGGAGGCCACACCAAAGCAGATTTAGACTTCATGTAAGAGAAAATTTCCTAATGATTAAAACTATCTAAATGGAGAACTGGGTGCCTTAGAACCTGTTCTTGCCTTGAAGCAGGTTCTTTCTCTCCAGAAGTCTTTCAAGCAAAGCCTGAATGATCACTGGAAGAGAAGAAGATTCATGACATTCAGGCATAGCCTGGATTCTATATCGTTCCAGCTTGCAGGTCCCATTCATCTGACTCAGGGAATTTGGGTTCTCATTTCATTTTTTGGTGACAGTAGTCAGTTAACAAGCATTTGTTACATGCTTACTGTGTGCCGGCTACTTTGCTAAGCAATAAAAATCCCTTAAACTTCAGTTTCTCCATTTGTAAAATCAAGGGGTTCCACTTCTGAGCTCTCTTCCAGCTCTAACAATAATGCAGGAACAAAGCCTATGTCTCCCACCTAGTGGTCAGAAGGAAGGGATACATCTGCTAGAACCTCAAACCAAATTATTACTGAGGTTAACCCTTGGTTGTGTCAAATAAGGATCCACTCCTCAATCCCTGTTTTTCAGGAACCCTTCTAGGCATCATGAACTACACAAGACCTCTGGGAACCTATGGAGGAGGAGGGGGAAGGAACGCTACTAAGTGGTACCATAAAAAAGACCTGAGGCTCATTTAAAAAGCCTTTCTCTGAAAACAGTAATTTAAATGGAAAGAACAATTAAAACAAACCAAAAATGGGATAAAATCTATAAAATGACAATGACCAAACTAGGCCCCAAAGAAGAACTATAAGAATACACCTTTCTTTGCATAAGTGGGAGCATGGGACACCAGAGATAATACTATATTCAATAATGGGTACTGGATAGTGTGCTGAATTTTTTCCTCTCTTTTTTATTCTTTATCATAAGGAATATCTCTAGGAGAGGAAGAAATAGATTTGGAAAAAAAGGGTCACAAAACCAAAAGATATAAATAAACTTTTAAATTTAAAAAATCCTTCCTCAGTTCTGGCTTTGACCCTATCCCTAAAAATTACCATGGATATGTTGAGTTGGCAGGTGGGGACCTTTCACCACACAAAGATGGTGGGCCTCCTGCAGGCAGCCTGTGAGTGTTCATTTCCTTCTCAGATTTGAAGCTCCCTATGGGCTTGCTAATCTTTTGTCATCTGAGCTATGATCTACTTCTATATTAACTGTTTGGGGGTAAACAGTTTCCTTAGATATTTGATGATTCCACAATATCATGAGTGGAAATACTCTCCTTTCATAAGGTATCCCTATCTCACCTTATCATCTTGTGAACTCCTTACCTATTTCTTTTAATAAAGTTGCTTTCCTTTCAATACATTGCAGGTCTTCTGGGTCATCTTGAAAGAACATAAGAATTTTCTTTTAAAGGAAAAAAGGATCCAAAGAATTGGAACTCTAACTTGTGACAGATCATAATGTAAAAGGAAAATGACATAGGCAAGGAATGGAAAAAAGGACCACCAAATATATGGAGTTATGTGATAGGTATAAAGTTATTCTTATAAGTGGGTGAAGTTGGACTTTTTGAGAAGAAAACAGCTTCTGGAAGGTTAAAGAATTATACTGAAAAGTCACAGACACTGTTTAACAAATGGTTTGGAATTGAAAAGATGAGGTAAAGAATGCCCAGAGAAGGGTTACCACCAGGCTGGGGAAGGTCTTGAGGTAAGGCAATATAATATATAGCAGTGGCTATTGATACTTTCCAAGTTGCCTAGCATGGAGCAGCATGTCAATTCTTGATTGATGGTGAATGACTTTAAGATCATGCAATGTGAAACATATGAAGGGTTATGAGATAGGAGAGGGTGTTAGATTTGTTCTGTTTAGCCTGGAGGAATGAGTAGAAGTTACAAAGAGGCAAATTAAAGCCAGTAAAGTTAGAAAAACTTCCTAGCAAATGAAAGCCATGAGAAAGTGTAATGGGTTACCTTGGTAGATCACAGGATCGTGGATAGACAAATAGGTGGAAGGAAACTTAGAGGTCATCTAATCCAACCCTCTCATTTTAAAGATGGAGACATTGAGGCCCAGAGAGATTGTATTATCTACCTAAGGTCACATAGATAGGTTCAAATACAGTCCTGCTACTCTGGGTTTGGCATTCTTTCCACCATATTATTCCCAAGGGGCAGGTTCCTCCTTGTTGAAGGAAGAACTAGGTAAATGCTAGATTTACTTACCAGGTATGTTATAGAGGGAATATTTTTTAGGTATGGGTTAGATTAGATGGCCACTGAGGTCCCTTCCAATTCTAAAATTCTTTAATCCATGGTGACTAAAGGATCAACTTTAATTTGAAAGGAAGCATCCGCCAGAGTGTCCAATATGGCAGTAAGACCCCTGAATTGGTGAGTCAAACTGGAAAATGTACCTTCTAGATAAACTCAGCCCCTACATTGGGTACCTAGTTCCTTGGACTCTTTGTATCTAATTTCACAAATGAGATAATTATGCACCCCCAAAGTAAAATGGCTTGCTCAAGGTCATACAATAAATTACAGCACAGGGAAGGGAAAGGTAATGAGTTCATTTTTGGACATATTGAATTTAAGATGTATATGGGGCAGGTAGTTCTAAATGTCCAATAGACAGTTGGAGATACAAGAGTGGAGGCCAGAAGACAAACCAATCTAAAAATCATCTGCATAGAGATGATAATTGAATCCACAGAAGTTGATGAGATCATCAAGCAAAATAATAGCCAGGTAGAAGAGAACAGGGCCCAGAGCCATGGGGGACACCAATTGTCAACAGACCATGGATGAAGATCCAACAAAGGAGACTGAGAAAGAATAGCCAGAGGAGAATAGTTTAGAGGAGAACCAGGAGAGTTCAGTGTTTTGGAAACCTAAAGAGAAGACAATATGTAAGAACTCACTGTCTGACAAAAATTGCTGGGAAAACTGAATTAACAGTGTGATAGAAACTGGGCATAGATCAATGCCTGACATTACACAAGAATAAAGTCCAAATGGATAAATGATTTAGGTATAAAGACTGATAGATACTACAAACAAATTGGGGAAGCAAGGAATAGTGTATTTGTCAGATTTATGGAGAATGGAGAAATTTTTGACCAAACAAGAGATAGGGAACGTTATGAAATGCAAAATGGATAATTTTGATTACATTAAATTGAAAAGTTTTTACACAAACAAATCCAATACAATCAAGATTAGGAGGGAAGCAGAAAACTGGGAATGAATTTTTGCAACTAGTGTCTGCGATAAAGGCCCAATTTCTAAAATATATAGAGAATTGAGTCAAATGTACAATACAAGTTATTTCCCAATTGATAAATGGTCAAAGGATAGGAACAGGGAGTTTTTAGAGGAAGAAATTAAAACTATCTATAGTCATATAAAAAAGTGCTCTAAATCACTATTGATTAGAGATGCAAATCAAAACAACTCTGAAGTACCACATCACACCTATCAGATTGGCCAACCTGACAAAACAAGAAGATGATAAATGTTGGAGAAGATGTGAGAAAATTAGAATACTAATTCATTCTTGGTGGAGCTGTGAAGTGATCCAACCACTCTGGAGAGCAATTTGGAACTATACCCAAAGGGCTACAAAAACATGCATACCCTTTGACCCAGCACTATCACTTCTAGGATTGTATCCCAAAGAGATCATAAAAAATGCAAAAGGGTTCCACATGTAACAAAAATATTTATACAAGCTCTCTTTGTGGTGGCTAATAACTAGAAATCAAGGGGATGTCCATCAATTGGGGAATGATTGAACAAGTTGTAATATATGAATGTAATGGAATACTATTGTGCTATAAGAAATGATGAACAGAAAGACTTCAGAGAGACCTGGAAGGACCTATATGAACTGATGCTGAGTGAAAGGCGCAGAACCAGGAGAACTTTATACACACACAACCACAGAATGAGAGGAATTTTTCTGGTAGACTTAGACCTTTACAGCAATGCAAGGACCTAAAAAAATTCTGGACTGACTCGAGGCAAAATGCCTTCCACATTCAGAGAAAGAACTATGGAACTGGATCACAGAATGAAGCAGACCATTTTCTCTTGGGTTATGTTTTGTTTTCTTTTCTTTTCATGGTTTCTCCCATTCATTTTAATTCTTCTAGCCAACATGACTAAGGTGAAAATGTGTTTACTAGGAATGTATGTGTAGAACCTATATAAGATTGCACACCATCTCGGGGAGGGAGGGGGAAACATCTAAGATATATGGAAGTAATGGTAGAAAACTGAAAACAAATAAATTAATTAAGAAAAAAGAGAGGACAATATGGAGGGTGATCAATATACATACATATATATGTTTATATACATACAATACATATATGTATGTGCATATATTGCATTTAGTATTTTATTTTTTCCAATTACATGTAAAGACAATTTTCAACATTCATTTTTTGTAAGATTCTGAGTTCTAAATTTTTCTCCCTTCCTTCCTTCAAGATGGCAAGCAATCTGATATGGGTTATACATGTGCAGTCATACAAAATGTATTTCCATATGAGTCATGTGGTGGAAAAAGAAACAGAACAAAAGGAAAAAAACCTCAAAAAAACCCCCAACGACAAAAAGTGAAAATAGTATTCTTTGATCTGCGCACAGACTCCATCAGTATTTTCTCTGGATATGGACAGCATCTTCCACCATGAGTCTTTGGGAATTGTCTTGGATCATTGTATTGCAATATTGCAATCATTACACAATGGTAACGTTACTGGGTACACATATGTTGCATTTATATAGTGCTTTAAGGCTTGCACTGGGTTTATTTCATTTGACTTCATGTACTTCTCTGCCTTCTTGAATAGATGTAGTAACTATACCTTATCTTTCTTGATGACTCCGGGAACTCTTTATAAATATACATTATTGTGCAATGCTAGGACAGTGATGAATCCCAGGGCAATTGTGCTGCAGTCTTTTCAACCACAATCCAAGGGTCAATGCTTTATTCTAATTTAGGCCCCAAAGGTATCTTTAAGTGTCCTGGCTTAAAGTCTGCGAGGAACTCATTCATCTCAGGGTTGGTTTGAGCCTTGTGTCAGAGAAATGACTGGAGTTCAGGTCTTCCTGGCTGGAGGCAGCCTGTCTATACTGCTTCTCTGTGCCCCAAACCACCTCTCTCCAAATGACTACACAATCTCGATATAAAAAGCCACATTATTTCTTTTAAGTGGAAAAGGATGGAATAAGGTTTTAAGTTCCAAATTTAACACACGTCTTTTTCAGATGACCTTATATTAAACCAGGTGTCCTCCATCTTTTGCCTGTGAAGCTAAGTTTTTTTGAACCCAGTGTAACACTTTGCATTTATCCCTATCACATTTCATCTTATTAGGCTTGGCTCAGCCAAGGATCTATTTGGATCAGGCTCTTTCATCTAATGTGTTAACTATTTCTTTTCAGTTTTCTGTAATGTGTAAATTTAATAAGGATGTCACCTATGCCTTTATCCAAGCCATGCATAAAAATTTTAAACATCATGAAACCAAGTATACATCTTTGGGACATTGCCATAGAGACCTTCTTCCAAACTGACAATAAATTATTAATCATTCCTCTTTGGGTCTGTCTATTCAACTATGACAATTCCGTATCTATGATTTTTTTCTAACAATAGCATGAAAGACAATCAAATAATTTGATGAAATCTAAGTAAATTATATCTAGACCTCTCAATTTAGTAGTTATATCAAAAAGGAGATGAGCTTAGTCTGGTACCTATGTACATAAACAGGTTCCGTTAATATCACCTCTCAACAACTTTGGTAAAGTAGCAGGACACAAATTAATCCACAAAAATCAATAGCATTTCTAATGCAAAATCCAGAAGGAAGTCACTAGAAAGGAAGTACTACAAAAATTCATAAACTATCTGGGAGTCAATGTACCAAAGTATACTTAAGACACAGGTACAAAGCAATCTTTAAAGAAATAAAGAACAAAATGACTGAAGGCATATTCTTAGATTGCACCAATAAAATAAAAATGAAAACATCTAAATTAATCTACATTTAGTATTATACTAATCAAATTATGAAGTAGATACTTTAGAGTTAAATAAGAAGACAAAATTCACTTGGAGAAACAAAAGACCAAAGAATAACTAAAATCACTTTCAAAAAGGCTGTTAGCACCCCCAAATCTCAAACTACATTATAAAACAGTAGTCATCAAAACTATTTGATATTGGTTAAAAAATAGAAAAGTAGATCAGTGGAACATTTTAGATAAGGAAGAATCAGTAATAACTGAACTCAATAACCCAATGTCCAATAATCATAAGGGCATGGATTTCTTGAGGAAGAACTCTGTATTTCACAAGAATGTCTGAGAAAAATTAAAGACAGTTTAA
>JAQQSK010009738.1:0-12957 GCA_028658325.1 Potorous gilbertii | reverse complement strand
TTTCAGATCTTTGGGATACAGAGGCCTTGACTCTTATGTCTTTACCTGATGGTAAGCATTGTTCTTCCTCCTCAGAGAGGAAGCTTGGAATCATTTTTTCACCAAGAAAACAACCTTCTATGGTCTTATTTTTTTTCCCTTTTCTGGGCATTTTCCCAGCCAGTTACTTGACTTCTGAGAGTCCTCTCCACCCCTGGCCTAGGTCAGCCCAGCTAGTGCTTGGGGTCTGAGATTCAAATGCTGCTCCCCAGCCTCAGGGCTTTTGGCAGCAGGCCTGGCTGCTCTTCAGGGTAAGATTAAATCACGTTCTCAGGTGGGGGCAGGGCCGCCTCCCAGGCTCAGTTCCCTCAGGGTGTTTATGCAGAGACCTTCTGTAATGGAGCTCCTGCTGGGCTCCTGCCTGCTCCAGGAGCCTCTGGTCACCTGCTGCCTCTCTCTCTGCCTCTGCTGCTGCCTCCCGAGGGGGCCTGAGTCCTGGAGACATCCCGCTCCCCTCTCAGCCTGTCTCTCTCATTGACCTGTGTGTCTGTGGGTGGAGGGACCTTCGCGGCTGCTGGAGATTCCTTCCCTGAAGCCTGCTTGGTCTGCTTGCTTCTCTCAGTGCTGCGTGGCTGGGGCAGGGGAGGGCTCCGCTCCTGTCTGGTGTGTGATGGCCCTTTGGGATCGGTTTTTCAGGGCTCTCTAGAATGGAAATCTCCTTCACTGTTTTGCTGTGGGGCTTCCACTGTTCCAGAATTTGTTGGGAGTTCTTTTTAGAGGAAATCCATGGGCTGTGTTTTCGGAGCTAGCAAATGTGAGTCTTTCTTCTCTGCCATCTTGGCTCCACCCCACTATACTTTATTTCTGAAAGAAATAGAAATATTTGTTCTATTATATAGCTTTATTCCATATGCCCTCCAAACAAAAACAGAAACAATTTTGTCAGGCAATATTTTTAGCTCTGGTCTCTTCATGATTCCATTTGGAGTTTTCTTGCCCAAAATACTGCAGAAGTTTGACATTTCCTTCTCCAGTTCAATTGACAGATGAGGAAACTGAGGCAAGTAGGGTGAAATGATTTGCTGGGGTGATGCAGTTAGTAAGTATCTGAGACCAGATTTGAACTAATAATTAAAAAAAAACAGAATACCAACTGAATAAATTATAAATAAAACCTTCAGAAAAAGATTCATCCTCCTCACATATATAAACAAAAACATTGGCCATACAATTGGATTACACACTTAGGTCACATATTTTGTATACAACCTAATTTACTCAATCAATTCTTGCTTTGGGATAAAGTAAAATTGTTCCACTCTTTTTCTGCTTTCAGTATTAATGACACACTGATGATAAGAATGACAGTTTGCTACATTTCAAGAGAAACTTTCTTATCTCTTGTTGTTCAAGTAGCAAAGCATTTATCTTACAAGTTCACAGTGGATGTGTATATAGGAAGCAACCTCATTACCAAATATGAATATTGTCGATTATGAGGAAGAGTTACTCCCCAACTTAAAGAAAACAATTCCAATTATCTGTCTTTAGTGTGAAAATTAATCTGTCAAAATTGCTGCTTTTATTGTTTTGTTTTTTCCAGTCTCTTGTTTTTGTATCTGGTTGAGGCAGGCATTTATAATTACATGCAATAGTGCACAGTGTCCTCCTTTCTCCCTGATAGCAAGCTCTAATGAATTTCATTATTCTTTTTTAATTTACATACTCTTGCAGAATAAAGATCCCCAAATCATTAACTAATTTGATAAGTCTGAAATACCAATTCAATTGTCTGGTCCCTTGAGATGCTCAAATATCTTGTTCAAACACCTCTTAACTCAGTTTCTTAATTAGATACACCTTGACGGATAGAATTTTGTATCACAGTCTCAGAATGGCAAGGAATCAGTCTAATTGTTAAGACAATTTAGGAAGCTTAGATTAAAAGATTTTAATACAATTAAATTCCATTTTAAGGAGACATAACCATGAAGGAAGGAAAAGAAACCATATATGATATAGCATGTTGAATAATAAGGATAATTGATTAATTTAAGACAAGTTAATGAAATGCAAACATTGATAAGTAATATGAATAAGTTTAGGAGGCAAGTAGGTGACTCAGTGGATGGAGTTCTGGACTTGGAGACAGAAAGACCAAAACTTAGGTATGGCCTTTGACATTTACTACCTATGTGATCCTGGGTAAATCTCTTAATTTCTGTTTGCCTTAATTCACTAGAGAAGGAAATGGTAATCTGCTCTAGCATCTTTGCTAAAACAAAACAAAACAAAAAATCAAACCAAACCAAACAAACAAAAATAAAACCATGCACAGTATGGTTCACAGGGTCTTGAAGAGTCAGACACAACTGAATAATGCCAACAATTTATATGAAATATATTTTACTTGGTTTAAAAAAAGTACATTTTAAAATGAACAAGATTTAAAGGCAAATATGTTAAGGTATTTTTGATTGAAAGGCAATGAGATGGAAGTCAAGTCATCAGCATTTATAAAGTGCCTCCTTTGTGCTATACACTGTGGTAAGCCATTACAGACCCTACTTTTAATTGATCAATTAATATGCATTTATTAATCACTTACTATGTTCCAGGAACTGTGTTAAGCACTGGGAATATAAAAAAGAGGCAAACTATAGCTCTTGTCCTCAAGGAACTTACAAGTCATGATCAGACTCAGTATAATAGGGGAAACAATTTGGAAATAACTCTCTTTCTCTATCTATGTCTGTATACACCCACACAAAATGAAAATAATCTCAGAGGAAAAGGAAAAGACTGTGGAAGACTAGGAATGTTTTCTTGTAGAAGATAGAATTTTGACTAATATTTGAAGGAAGTCAGGGCAGCCAGAAGGCAAAGATAAGTAGGGAGAGAATTCCAAGAAACAAGGACAATAATTGAAAATAAATGGAGACAGGAGACAGAATGTCTTGTATTAGGAACAACAAAGAAGAGAATATTATTAAGTAGTTGGAAAAATGAAGGGGAGTAAATTTTAAGATTTTTAAGGTGAAAAGGGGCCAGATTAAGTAGGTGCCAAGTAAAATTACACTGCTACTTAGAATAGTAATTTGTAAATTGAGATAATATTCCAAAGTGCTTTAAATACATTATTTCAACTTATATTCACTATTCCTCTATAAGAAAGAATGGTCTGTTATTTGCTTCATTTTGCAGATAAAAGAAATGAGATCAAGAGAGACAATGATTCTCCAAATTCACATAACAAGTAAGAGGTAGAACCAAGACTCAGTTGTTAGTGCTTCAGTTCCAAATCCAGTACTCTTTGGAGAACACCATGCAATCTATTTTGAATTTTAAGTATAAACCTAAGATAGATTTGAGACAACAATAAGAAAATATATCCTCTCATTTGGTCCTCTTACCACATGTGTGAGGGAGGTATTTCAGTGATGTTATATCCTATTGAGGAATGAAGTTCCAAAATAAACATACAATGTGACCATTGTATACAGTCATAATTACACTAAATCAGCCATTATGTGCAGTGCATGCTTAAAATCATTTAGCCAGGGAATGGTCAGGGTCTCTTTAAAATAACTCATATTGTATGAGACAGCAGAGATGATCATGATGGAATAAGCTGAATGGGTATTTTGCTCTTTATATGACCAACAGAGGTGTTATTTAGAAGGATTAAGATTGGAATAAATATGTCTCAAATAGACGAAGACAACAGCAAGGAAAAAATCAGATGATTAGGAGAAAAATATTTGAAAAGTCTTTACATAACAAAGGGAACTCAGCATTGATCTTCTCTAGAGGATCAAAAATTCCAGACAGATAAACTGAGACTGTTCTTTTTTTCATCCATAATACTCCAAATAGACTGTCTGGGAAAATGATAAAGATGAGGTTCTAAAATCATACCCAAAAAGGAGATGTATCCAACATGCTAGACCTATGATCCATATATGCATTATATCAATGAATGGTATATAACTCTATAATGACCAAATAAGCACTCATATATATATATATATATATATATATATACTCATAATAAACATATTCATATATGTTATATATACACATTATATGTATGTATATTTGTGTATATATGTAGGTATGTGCATATGTACATATACATATACACATACATACAATATGTGAAGAAATACACTGGTGGTGATTGTTTTATGGTAGTGAGAGTGGAAAAGTTCTTCAAGGAATCATATAATTGTATTTGATTGCCAGTGATGTTCTCACAAACTTCTAGTATACAGTTTTCCTCATCAGGATGGAGATAAAACAATTTTAAAAGTTTAGGAATTGCTACATGCCAATCTGTTAAATGGTGAAAAAATAGTAAAATAATAATATCAAGTTATAGGAAACCCTAAATAATTCCCTAAAGCAAATTTTATGGTAAATAAGGCATGGAAAATGATTACCTTGAAAAATTCAAAAAAAAAAAAAAAAGCAATATGTGCAAGTCTTCTTCCCTCCATCCGTACCCATACAGTATATTGGGCATAAATATCTAAATACAATTGAGAGACCAGTGGATTTCTGTCTTTCTAGTTAAGAAAATTAGCACAACATTTAAAATAATTATTCTTTATGGGAAGAAAATTATCTAAAGACATATTGGAATCCCATTTAATGGATTTTGAACTACTTTCAGAACCAAGAAAATATCTTTCTTTACTGTAAGAATGTAGGACATGGAATAGAAGACAGAATACAGTTCCATGGAAAACAAGAAACATGTTTGATTACTGAATTAAATTTAATTTTCATGCCTGCAGTTATTAAGAGAAAATAGCAAAATGCAATCATTTCACTATCGGAATAGTTGAATCAGAATGACTTCTCTACTTATCTCTTTACAAAATAATCAGCTTTATGAGTGTAGAAGTTTCTATTGAATATTCATTGATAAAACTAAGTGGGTTAACATATTATGATCAATGAATTCACATTTCCTAAAATACAGATAAAAATGTTTCCACTATGAAATATAGCACACTTTAATGTGTAATTTAACTACGTATGTTTGTGTATGTCTGTAGTGTACAATTTTTAACACAAAGTAGTATTCAAAATTCAATTCCACAAACATGTACAGAAGAGGCAAGGAATGAGGCGAGACACTGGCTTTTAAAGAAAAAAGAAAACCTAGAGCATATCTGACAGAATGGTGAAGACAACAGGAATCTGAATAGGAATAATTAGAAGAGATGAGTAGAATGTACTGCCTTTAGAGCTTCTTCTTTTGAAGTCTTCAAGCAGAAATTTGGCAATTGCTTATCCGCTGTGTTATAGGGGGGATTCCTCTTATGTATGTGTTGGACTAGATGGCCACTGAGGTTTGTTTCATCCCCTAAAATTCTGTGATTCCATAAGCAACAGAGGAAAATTTGCTATAAGTCAATTTACTGGCAGCTTCCTCTACTTGCAATTAGAATGATTGTAGGGATTTGTTTGTTGCCAATTTTTTCATACCTGGGCACTAGACAAGTAGGATAGCATAGGGAAAGACAATTTTGGCATCTTTAAAATGCATTTATGGGGAATGGGGCTAGAGAAAGTGGGTGATGAATCTGAGATTACGTAGAGAATACATGCAACAGACATTTTCTTGTGACAACGAAAGGGGTCAGTACAATTTTAACACATAGGAAGGGCAAGGAAACTATCGTAAGATCTTACACAGATGTATAATCTTTTGTTTTTCCTGCTAATTCAAATTGATGTTTGTTTACTGTCAGTGTAAAACCAGCTTCCTGCTGGAAAGAAATGAAGATAAAGACGGTAGGATCACGAGTAACTGGAATGCTGGTGGTGTTCTCAACAACAACAACAAGAAGTTCTATTGAGATGGAAGATCACAAGATCCTGGACAGAAAGTTGAAATCCAGCTTCCTTAATTGATGCATAAGGAAACTGAGGCTCACAGTGACCTTTCTGAGGTCACACAGACAGTATCAGAGATGAGATTTGAATCAAGGGCCTCCATCTCATGCCAAAGAAATTGATTTTTCTCTAGTAAGATGTCCATATGGAAATATAGAACGTGATATAGTTGTTAATTCGGGCCGGCTACCCAGGAGAGACAATACAGTTGAATGTATAAACCTGAAGTCCTTTTGTATGGAGACAATTGAACACATGAAGCTGATAAGCTCACTATGAAAGGAAAGTACAAAGTTAAAACAAGGCTTAGGAGAAAACCATGCAAGCAGGTGATAGATGATGATCCAACAAAGGAGACTGAGTGATTGTCAGAGGGATATGAAAAACAAAGAAAACCTAGTGTAAGGAAAGCAGAGAAGAAAGAGTTTTAACAATGATGGATCTGTGCTGCTTACCAGGGGTTTATTCATCAAGGCACAGCTAAGATGAAGCTGTCATGATAAGTATGGCTACCTTTGCTAAATCAATTAAACAGGTATGCCATTGACTGAATTCGATTGGTTTCTCTACTTGTTTGGCCTATGTTGTTAATTAGCTGTTTATTTACATGGTTAGTTAAAATATTTAATAAATCCTTACTCTATGCCACAGGGATGGCATATTGCCATATAGGATGACTTCAGAAGAAGCTTGGAGGAGATAATAAATATGGCCTACTATGGAGTTAGTTAAATAAAATAGGTTAGGCAAAGCTTGCATCCATTCTGTTACATATCAAGTTGGCTCATTCTCAGTGGAGGAGTTCTAAAACACAACAAATTAACTTCCCTAGAGATAAAGATGAGTATGGATTCCAAAGGTCATGAATATGAGGCATAGGGCAGCAGAGGCAGGGGAGATAAGATAGCCTAAGGGATATGGCTGGATATATAACATGAAGCATAGCCTATCTGGGCCCATCCAGATACTGTGTTCTAGGAAAGCTAATATTCAGTCAGTAGTCAATCAGGATGCCTCAGCTCAGAGAGGCAGTGGAACAAATGAAAAGATTAACTGGGGTGTAGATCCTAGAGGGCTTATGGGGAGGGTGTTGATTTCACTTCTTTTTGCCAATAGAACCATTTTTTGCTACCTCTTAGTCTATAAAATATTGCATTTGTAAAAGTTCCCTCAAAGTCCTCAAATGATGTCAAATGATAGTGAATTATTAATCAAATTTGGTCTTTTGTGTATATGAATGTAAAAAAAATTTCAACATTGTCATTTAGGCAACAGTTTTAAGTAGGGGGAAAATAACTAAACCGATGGAATGTTCTTACATTCTTAGATATAATTTCCTTTAGAAAGATTTTTCTTTTTACTTTTTTTGGGGGGGTAAGGAGTGAATTTATTTGTTCTTCCTTGAAAGATTAGGATTCAAAGCCTGAAAAAAGATTCAAGCAAAGAAACATTTGTTGTTCATATATCCCTCAGAAGCAATAAAATTGTAAGTGTTGCTCTCCAACTGCATGTGTCTTCACTTTAATATAATTTGTTTGTAAATTCTATTTGATTTTAAGATCCTTCAGGGCAATGACTCTGTTATTTATCTATCTCTTTAGATATCTTAATTTATTTCATTTTAAGAAAACTCAATATACAAAAATCTGAACTTGCCAGAGGATATTAAGAAATGACTGATAGTTCACATTTTAAAAGTTTTGACCATATTGTTCCTCTAAATATCAAACTCCAGAAAAATAATTGAATCTATTATTTACATAAATTTGATTTGCATACTTTCCATGAACACAGCTGTTGTGGAAAATGAGTTATATAAAATTCCTTATGGCCCAAGTTTTATCTACTTCAAATCCTTTCTCGAAATTTATTTATTTTAATATGTCTTTTCTTGTCTATGTGTTACCTGAGGCTAAATAAATGTAGGTAGCTAACATTATGGACCTTTATAGGCATAGATAAATTTGTATCAATTATTTTGATAGCGGAACATTTTGATAGACAATTATATATTTTACATTTTTCATTTGGGTCAATTATATTTCTCTAAAAAAAATTAAAAATTATCATCCAAACAACAAAGAGAGGTGATCATATAAAATAAAACAAACCATTTGTATTATATGATACTAAAGGTTTTTGCACAAAACCAGTCAGTGGACCTAAATAAAATGAACTGCCTGATATAGATGTTTGTGTGTGTGTGTGTATGTGTGTGTGCATTTTCCTTCAAATATCTTCAAAAATGTCTAAAATCCAAGGTATATAGGGTATTAGAACAAATATATAAAATCATGAGTCATTTCCAAATATGAGCTAAAGTTGTAAGCATTGTTTTTGTTTGTTTGTTTTTGGATTTTAAACCCTTAACAACCACATAAAAACATGTCCCAAAACATGTGATAAGAGAAATGCAAATTAAAACAACTGTATAGTTTCACCTACCACCAAGAAACACATACATACAAATTTGAAAAGATGATATAAAAAAAAGCAATAAGTTCTGGAGTGACTGTGAGAAGCTGGGAACATTACATATATTATTGGAGAATCTATGAACCAGTACAACCTTCCTGGAAAGTAAGTTAGAAAGATACAAGAAAGGTCATTAAACTATGCATACTTAATTATCTCAGTGGACATATGCTCCATGGTGGTCAAATCAGAATAAAAAGTCCAATCATAGAAAATAATCACAAAATACTTTTATATTAGATATGGGTCTTCCCTCTACAGAAATCTAACAAAATTAGAAATGAAACAATATGGGTATAAGAAAAAAGATTAATATGAGAGGTTCAGATAACCATAAGATTTTATGAATGGATGTAGAGTGAGGCAAGCAGAATTATGAGAATAATATCCATGATGTCTAGAATAATGACAGTATCAGGGACACTGAAATGAAGCCAAAATGCAAGTGCACGTGTGTGTATGTGAGTGTATGTGTGGAGAGAGAAAGAAAGAGAAATAAATAAAGGAAAGAACAAAGGAGGGAAATAAGGAAGAAATTACTGTAATTAAGTAAACAAATGTCAATATAATTTTGAAAACTTTTTTTAAAAAATCAATTACTGGTATTGTTTTACGGAAGCCGGAGTAGCTGCAATATATGTTCTTGGAATGCAATACATCATGTGTTTTACATCCTTTCGCACAAACAGAAGAACATAATAGTTATTTACTGAGGACTGAGTAAATTGTATCAAAAGTATAGCTCCATTTAATTCACTAACACCTAAGTAAACTACTTATTTTTAGAAGTCAGGACTAGAATTTATTATCCATTTAAGCACCAGGAAGATTTTAATGCTATGATAGAGTGGCTCACCCTTCTGTAAGCATGGAGCAAGCAAATCACTACAAACTGGTCAACCAGCTGATAAATCTGTTCAAGACTGTCAACACTATGGTTTTAAGTAGAAGAAAATCCGAAAGTTGGAGAAAAAAAGATGCCTTTCCATTTTAAAAGAAGATGAACTAGAATTTTGTAGATGTTATTAACTTAAATATTAATCACTCTAAACTGTTGAAAGCCAAAATGAATAGTGGTAGACAATGGAAACAAGAAGAAGACAGAGAAAGAATATAGCCACAATTCATGTACATATGACTGTGTTCAGTGGGTTACATGGGAAACTGAGACCACTCAAGCATCCAAGCATAGTACATAATTCTGTTTTCTTTCCTGATATTTAATTGGTAAAGGCAAAATTAAAAAAAAAAGTAGAAAATGACAAGTTCGTACGGAATATTACCTGGAAGGAAAATAAGAAGACATTCAATTAATTCTAGACTTTGCAACATTTTTTTTGCCCTCCTGACTTCCCAGAGAAATAAGAAGGGGGAGGTATTCTTTTGATAGAAGACTATGACCTATAGGTAGTTTATGCTATGGGTAAAACATGGAAGAAAATGCCTCTTGTTAAAGTAGCTGAAAATAACCAAGTTATGGATATTGGGGTGGCAGAGGAACTACTAACAAAATGGACTCTCTTTTCTCTATATGGATTGAATAGCAAGAGCTTTAAAAATAAGAGACAGTTTTTCTTGCTTTTCTTAGATGAACCTTACATAGACATTTAGTTGAGAACAATGAAATTTGCCATGGCAAAAACATTAATATACTTGGGTGCTATTTCATTTCAAATTTTTCCAATATTCCTGTGTTCATCAGGGTGTCAACAAAGCACAAAAACTAAAATATCTTTGTTTCAATGTATTTTTATGATGAAGAAACACACGCATCCCTGCATGTGTTCCCATACATATATATTTACAATAACTGTGAAGAAAAGCCCACAGAAAAAATGATTCACTCTGCCTCAAGCTTATATAAGTAGAAGCACAGCATATTTGGAAAGAGCATTATACATTCTAGCCCCAAGCGAGATAGCATAAAGAATGAAAAACAATATCATGAGGTACAACCACTACACAAAGGATATAATTATGGATTTTGACTTTCCCATTTTCAAATGAAAAAAAAAAACCTCTGAGAAACCCAGTGCAATGGAGACAGGCAGGAAAGATATAACATATGATTACTATCTGGAGAAGTATAAAGACCTCTACTATTTCTTTAGTTTCGGCCTTAAACAATATTAGAATCAAATCATGAAATTCAACTGAAAAATAATGTAGTTACTTGGCTCAGTTGATAAAATTCATAGTAATACATGCAGCTTATTGGCTATCATACAGAAGGCTTTATCAGATAAGTCAGTGTTAGGAGAATGAAGGAAGAATAACTTACATAATATATTTGCAAAGAAATAACCTAATAGAAGGAACTTGAATGGAAAAAAAGCTTCTGTGCATTTATTTTTTGTAACAAGAAAGTTAGTTGAGGAATACGTATATACCAAACATGGTAGGGTGGGACAATCTATTTTTTTAATGAATTGTCTGCTTTATAACAACAATTTGAAGTAATGACATTTTTGCTTGGGAAAACAAGCACAACATGAATAGTTTTAAAGGGGTGCATTCTTAGGTTTTATTTAAAAAAAGATATAAGAAATAGTCAGAGACTTTTATCTTGTATAGTGGATGTTCAGATGCTGGTTGATGTGCTGAATGGTTATAACCTCATCAAATTCTATTGGTATGATTACTATATCTATTCAGATGCCCCAAAGATCTATAGATCAATCTATAATGTGGAGCCCCAATCATACTTCCCTGACTAAAGTGCTTATTAAACATTTTAAATTGGGTGAGCATAGGCATTGAAAATACAGCATATTGAAAACATATTTTCCTCACCCATCCTTCTTCCAAAATTCCCTACTTTTGTTCAACATATTGTCAACATTTTTTTGTCACACAGTCTCTCCAACTCAAAATTAACCTTAATTCCTCATTCTTATTCCACATATCAAATTAGTTTTTAAACCCTATCATTTCACACTGTGGCATCTATTATTTTCTCTGGGTTCTGAAAAATATCCCAAATTCAAACCATTACTGAACAATTATCTGACTAATTTAAGTACCTTTGTAATTCCACACCCCTCACTCCCCCAACTAAGTACTCATTTGCCAAAATAATATTCCAAAAGAAGAGTCTTATGTTATTCACTTTGTCAATAATTTCAAAGGTTTGTATTACAACGAGGATCAAATACAAATCACTTTGTTTGGTTTATACACCCATCATAACATTATGTCAATCCATGTAAAACAAATATCAGTTATGTAAAACAAAAATCCATCCTATCTAATCTTAACCTTCATGAGCAAGTTTCTGTAAATATCACAAAAACTTTCATTACTTAAATAATGTTAAGACTGTCAATAAAAAAAAAATCCAATCTTGGATGACCAAGAAACCTAACACGAGTAGCTCTTGAGGAGAATGGTAATAAAAATAATGTAATTGTTTTTAAATCATGCAAAATATCACCCAAAAAAGCAATGTCCAAGCAGTGGTGTTCTAATCAGAAACAGCATGTGGGGAAAGAAAGACAGGAGGAGCCAAGATGAAAGAGTAGAAAGATTCACATATGCTAGCTCCAAACCCACAGTCCATAAATTACCTGTAAAGAGGAACTCCCAACAAATTCTGGAGCAGTAGAACCCACACAACAATGGAGTGGAGGAGATTTCTGTTCCAGAGAGCCCTGAAAAACCAACACCAAAGATCTGTGGCACACCAGACCAGAGCAGAGCCCAGCCCTGCCTTGGCTGTGGCACAGAGAGGAGCAGATCTGAGCAGGAACCTCCAGCAGCCATGAAGGTCCCTCCCCCCACAGGTGCAAAGGTCAGTGAGAAGTCTGTTTGGCTCACTGAGAGGGGAGCAGGGTGTCTCCATAACTCAGGCCCTCTCAGGAGGCAGCAGTGGAGGCAGCAGCAGACAGGGCCTCCCGAACTAGGCAGGAGCTCAGATCCATTGTTGAAGGTCTCCAGGTAAACTCAAAGGGAACTGAGCCCTGTGAGGCGGCCCTGCACCCACCTGAGAACCTGATCTTAATCTCACACTGAATAGCAGCCAAAAGCCCTGAGACTGGGAAACAGCATTTGAATCTCAGACCCCAAGCACTAGCTGGGTGGATCTGGAGGCAATGTGGGTGTGGAAAGGAATCTCAGAAGTCAAGTAACTGGCTGGGAAAATGCCCAGAAAAGGGAAAAAAAATAAGACTATAGAAGGTTACTGTCTTGGTGAGCAGATATTTCCTCCTTTCCTTTCAGATGAGGAAGAACAATGCTTACCATCAGGTAAAGACATAGAAGTCAAGGCCTCTGTATCCCAAACATCTGAAATAGATATCCAATGGGCTCAGGCCATGGAAGAGCTCAAAAAGGATTTTGAAAATCAAGTTAGACAGGTGGAGGAAAAACTGGGAAGAGAAATGAGAGAGATGCAAGAAAAGCATAAAAACAGGTCAATACCTTGCTAAAGGAGACCCCCCCCCCAAAAAAATGTTGAAGAAAATAACACCTTGAAAAATAGGCTAACTCAATTGGCAAAAGAGGTTCAAAAAGCCAATGAGGAGAAAAATGCTCTCAAAAGCAAAATTAGCCAAATGGAAAAAGAGTTTCAAAAGCTCACTGAAGAAAATAGTTCTC
>JAQQSK010009737.1:0-12958 GCA_028658325.1 Potorous gilbertii | reverse complement strand
TGGTGATGGTGGTGGTGGTGGTGGTGGTGGTGGTGGTGGTGATGGTGGTGGTGGTGGTGGTGGTGGTGGTGGTGGTGATGGTGGTGGTGGTGGTGGTGGTGGTGGTGGTGGTGGTGATGGTGGTGGTGGTGGTGGTGGTGGTGGTGGTGGTGGTGGTGATGGTGGTGGTGGTGGTGGTGGTGGTGGTGGTGGTGGTGATGGTGGTGGTGGTGGTGGTGGTGGTAGCAATAATTATTAATTTAGCTTCCCCAAACCTTAGAACAGTGCTTGATAGCATAATGTGTGCTTAAATGATAGTTGACTGAAATGTCTACTTAATCACCAGATTTTTTTTTTCCAATGCTCTGTCTCAACAACTGATAAAATAGAACTTTAGATAAAGGCTTCTATCATATCTCTCTATGTTACTTTCAGAGGTGGGTCTATGAAACCTGAGATTTGTCTTGGCAGAACTCTTCTTCACTTTTATCTGTAGTCTCACAAGGGCATACCATTGGTCCAGATGTTTGTCCAAAAATGGTGGTGCAATTAGTCCCTTTCAGTTAGGTCAAACCTTCGGTACATAACTGAGTTGAGTTAGCTCAACCTGGCTGCTGGGTGTGTAGAATCATCGCTATATAAGGCTGCATTTTATTTAGCACAACTTGAAACTATGCATCTAGAGTCACCAAATGATGATTAATCTTTGTCATAGCAATTCCACTCCTAAGCATATACCACAAAGAGATAAGAGAAGAAAAACTTTACATGTACAAAAATGTGTTTATATAAACTTTTATTGTAGTAAAAAAATTAAATTAAGGAGATGTTCATCAGTCAGAGGATAACTAAACAAATTGTAGTCTATGAATTTAACAATATTATTTCTGTGTAAGAAATGATAAAAAGGGAGGTTACAGAGAAGAATATTCTTGTAGCAAATTAAAGTGAGCAGAAGCAAGAAAAGAATTTCCACAATAACAACAAAATTGTAAAGAAAAGCAGCTTTGGGAAGCTTTAGAAATCTGATCAAGGTCATGATTAACCACAATATCAGTGGGACAGTGATGAAGCATTCTACCTTCCTCCTGACAAAGAGTGCACTAAAGGTTTAAAAGGAATCCTGCAGTTTCAGACTCAGGTAATGTGGTAATTTCTTAAGCTTTACTATGTATATCAGTAATTTTTTTGTCTTTTAAAAACAGGGGAGATAGGAAGGAGGAGTTAGACAGGATTTGTGATAAACAAAATAAAAGAAAAAGAAAGGAGTGTCAACGAATTATTTCTAAAATGAATAGAGTAGAACAAAAGGAAGGTCAGAAGGAAACACAAGGAACTTGGACAACAGAAACTTACCTTTTGAAATTATTATTTCAAACAATTTGTATAGAATATTTGTAGTTTTGTGTACAATCATCATTTTCCACTTTGTATATGGCAATATTGATTTTATTTTGTATTTGCTATGTTTGTATGTTTGGTTTCAGATTTTAATTTTTAAAAATTAACATTTATTTTTTCATTTTTTAAAAAAAAATTTGACCTTCAAATTATTTCCCTTTGTCCCACTATCACAGTATCACTGAGAATAAAATCAAACTGAAATTAATTCAATATGTGAAATCATGCAAAACATTTCCATACTAGCCATATCACAACAAAAGCAAGAAAAATAAAGTGAGGACATTATACTTCATTTTGCACTCAGACTTCATCAGTTTTGTCTTTGGAGATAGGTAGCGTCTTTCCATCATAAATATCTTGAAATTTTCTTGGATCATTGTCTCGATCAGAGTTGAACATCATTACAATATTTCCATTACCATGCACAATGATCTCCTTGTTCTATTTGCTTCATTTTGCATCAGTTCATATAAGTCTTCCCATGCTTTTCTGAAACATTACCCTTGTCATTTCTTATAACACAATAGTACTTCATCAAAATCATATGACAAAATGGTTCAACCATCCCCCAATTGATGAACATTCCATCAACTTAAAATTCTTTGACCCTTACAAAAAGAGCTGCTGTAAATATTTTTGTACATATAGGTCCTTTCTTTTTTCCTTGATCTCTGTGTTACAGACCTGGTGGTGGTATAGTTGGGTCAAAAGATATGCACTGCTGTATACATTTGTAGGCATAATTTCAAATTGTTATCCAGAATGGTTGGACCAGTTCACAAGTCTACAAACACTTCATTGGTATATCTTTTTTCTCCCTTCTTCCCTTCCACTATTTATCATTTCTGATAGGTGTGAGATGGTACCTCAAATTTGTTGTAACTTAAACTTTCTCTACTCAACAATGATTTGGAACATTTTGTTCATGACTGTAGATAGCTCTAATTTCTTCTTCTGAACTTGTCTCTTCATATACTTCATGAATACAAATGATTTTTTTTATAACTTAGACTCAGTTTCTTACATATTTGAGGAATAAGCTGCTTAACAGAGAAACTTCCTAACTTTTTTATTATTACTTCATTGCTTATATTACCTCTTAGCAAAATGTAGTTTCCTGATTTTCTCTTTTAATTAAGCCTACTTTGGTTTTAACTTTTCCAGAGATCAACTATCCCTGCTTTTTTTTTTTTTACTTCAACTGAAGCATAATGGACTCTGCTCCAGCCCCTTATTTTAACTGTGTGAGTCTTTCTATTTCAAGTGCATCTCTTGTGAAGAATATACTACTGGATTCAAGTTTTTAATTCATTCTTCAATCACTGCCATTTTATGGGTGAATTCATCACATCTAAATTCAGTTATGATTATTAACTGTGTGTCTCCCTCTATCCTTTGTTTCTGTTTATCTTTCTTTTTTATCCTATCCCTCCTCAAAAGTCTACCCCCTCGTTTTCATCATTCCCCACTTTCTTTGATCCTTTCTTGCTCTTATTTACCTCTTGGATAAGATGTCTACAACCAATTGAATATATGTATGTGTACACACAATACATATATGCATATATGTGTGTATACAAATATATATACACATATGCACACACACACATATATATACAAACATACACATATATGTGTGTTCATGTGTATTTCCTCCCCTATATAGGATATATATGTACAAAAATATTTATAGTAGCTCTTACCCCTTTGAAAGTGAGGTTCAAATATTGCCTTCTGCCCCACCCCCATTTCTCTTTGAACTGTGAAAGCTCTTCCTTGCACCATTCTTAAATATGAGATAATTGACATCTTCTTCTTTCTTCCCCCTTCTCCCAGTGCACCCCTCTTTATATATTTTTAGATCAGCCCAACATAATCAACTTCTAATCATGCCCTCTGTCTTAGTAGACTCCTTCTAATAGCCAAAGTAATGATAAAGTCTATAGGAATTACATGTATCTTTTTCCCATAAAGAATGTAAACAGTTTATAGAGTTCCTTTTTTTTCTCCTTCATGTTTACATTTTTATGCTTCTTCTGAATGCTCAAATGTCAAATGTTTGAATGTCATTTTTAAAATTCAGTTCTAGTATTTTTCATCAGGAATGCTCTATTTAACTAAAACCAGAAAAATCTTCCTTCTTTAAATATCCATTTTTTCCCCTGAAGAATCATACTCAGTTTTGCTGGGTAGGTTATTCCTGTTTGTAATTCTAGCTCCTTTCCCTTCCAGAATATCACATTCCCAGCCCATTTGTCATTTAACTAAATCTAGTGTGATTTTGACCACAAGTCCACAATATTTTATTGCTTCTTTCTGGTTTTCAATGCTTTCTTCTTGACCTGAGAGCTCTACAATTTGGTTATAATATTTCTGGAAGTTTTCATTATGGGATCTGTTTCAGGAGATGACCTGTAGAATCTTACATTGTTTATTTTACTGTCTGGATGTAAGATATTTTACCCTCTGGATATCAGGGCAGTTTTCCTTGACAATATCTTGAAATATGATACCTAGGCTCCTTTTGCAGATCATGGTTTTCAGGTAGCCTAATAATTCTTAACTTACCGCACCTCACCCTATTTTCCAGGACATTTATTTTTCTGATGATATATCATTTTCCCATTTTAAAAAAAATTCTTTTGATTATATTTTATTGTATCTTGGTGTTTCATGGTGTCATTAGCTTCCATTGAATCAATTCTAATTTTTAAGGAAGTATTTTCTTCCTTTCTTCAGTCAACGTTTGTACCATTTTTTCCCTTTTGCCAATTCTGCTCTTTTAGAAGTTGTTTTCTTCAGTGGATTTTTTATTTCCTCTTTTATTTGAACTCTGTTGCTTTTAAAGGAGTGTTCAGTGAAATTTTGTGCCTCTTTTGCTGTTAGGCCAATTATGTTTTTTAAAGTGTTATTTTGTTCAAGACTTTCAGTGCCTCTTTTTCCAATCGATTAATTCTCTTTTCATAACTTTCTTACATCACTTTAATTTCTTTTCCCAATTTTTCCCTACCACTCTTTCCTTTCTTAAATTTTCTGAAAATTCTTGATGATTTTTTATCCAAATAGCATTTTTTTGAGGCTTTGCTTGTAGCTCTTTTCACATTGCTTTCTTCTTCTGAGTCTGAATCTTGCTCTTCCCTTAACCTATAGCAGGTTTTCTTTTCTTTTTTTTTATTTATTGTCAAGTAGCTTGTTGTTGTTGCTGTTGTTCATTTTTTCCAATCGTTTTCTTCACTTTGATTGTTATGCTGAAGTTGAGTTTTGCTGACCTGGGGGTGGGGAAGCACTGTCCTTAGCTTCAGTTTTTTTTTTCCCTGATGTTTTCGGAGCTGATTCTGAGGTTCTTCAATTTTTTCATGCTTCCAAGGTAGTTTAATTTGGGGAGAAGGGTGGTTACTTCTCTCTTGGTCTGCACTCTGGTATTTAGCTAGGAAGGGCCACTGTTCCCCTGCAGCCACAAGTGGTAGTATTCCTCTTGGTCTAGGATCTCTGACAAGATTTTCTGCCTTTCTCCTGAGATGCAAACACTTCTGGATCTCTCTACCTTAGAACTGTGACTAGGGACCTGTAGCACCAATGCAATATTCACAATGCCTACAGTGACTGTGAATATGCTGGCACAGTTCTGAATTGCAAAATACAACAGACACTCCACATAGAAGACAGAACCAAAACATTTATTCAGACACCAGAGAACCAAACCCATCACAGTAACAATAACAACGCAGAGGGCAATACCATCCCCAAGCCTTCCCTCCATTAGTCTTCCCACAAACTCTCTCACTTATGCTAGCCAGCTGCTTTTCCCAGCTCTGACTGCTCTCTAACTTCCTCTCAGCTCTGCTCTAGCTCTGCCCCTTCCTATTCCACAATTCCTGCTTTACCCCTTCTGCTCCACTCTTTCCTGTTCCATGTGACTCAGGCATCCATGTGACTTAAGCAAGTCACATAGATCTACTAATGGACAGGAAAGATCAAAAAAGCAAAGTTACATTAACAATAAGCAGAAATGTATTATCAGTACAAGAATCTATCTCCTTCTGTCTGACCACAAGCCTCCTCTTCACCTTGATACTGCAATATAAAACTGCATGTGGCAGCAGAGAAGCCAATCAGCACCAGCTATACCGAGTGACTGCAAAGAGTCCTCTGCAATCTATTTCTGACCAAGTGTTTGACCCCTTTTCTGTCTCTGATTTGATAGCTCCAGAAGTTGCTATTGCCACTCTGGCGGCTATCTCTAAGGTGGTGCTATACTGTTCTCTGGACTGACCCTCAGGTTGGTGTCATTGATGCCTCTGGCGGGCTTCTTAAGTTGTCTTATCCTGGGAAATGTCTTACTCTGACCTTTCAGTTTGTTCTATCACTTCAAAACTGGATTTTGGAGGGGCATATTGGTTGGGTTGCTACCTGTATTTGCCATCTTGATCACGTTTAGATTTAAAAAATAAAAGATCACTGATAACTTTGTAATGTTAGAATTAGTTGAGAGATAATGTTAGAATTTAGATTACAAAGAGTTCAGTAGTGAGTAAGAGGAGATGAGGTAGAGGGAACAAGAGTAAATGATTTTTCCCCCAAGAGTTTGAATATGAAAAGGGATAGAGACAATAACAATTGTGTGTAGAAATCTGAAGAAGAATGCATTTGGGAGGACAAAAGTGGCCAAGTGAGGGATTTTAGGGTTAGTAGAATTTGTAGGCTAGATGAAACAGACGATGGGTTGGAAGACCTTGAAGATCAGGGTTGTGAGATACAATCAAACTGGAGGAGATAAGAGAGGATGGGATATAAAATTTCATGTAAAAGAGCAAGGAGAAGGACTAACTTTTCATCAGAAACTAGAGAGAAAGATAAGATAATAGGGGCAATAGCTAGTGGTTTTAAAATGTAGAAAAAGGGGAAATGACTTCATTTTTCTTATTGAATTATGAGATGAGGTACTTAAAATGGGGCAGCTAGGTGACGCAGTACATACTGTACTGGGCCTAAAGTGAGGAAGACCTAAGTTCAAATATGACCTCAGGTACTTTCTACCTGTGTGATTCTGGGCAAGCTACTTTTTCTCTGTTTGCCTCTGTTTTCTCATCTATAAAATGGGGACAATATTAGCCCCTACTTCCAAAGGTTGTTATAAGGATCAAATGTGATAGTAATTGTAATGTGCTTAGCACAGTTCCTGTCATATAGTATTATTAGCTACTATTATTATTTTGCAGCTGAGTAGATGGATCTAGGGGGATGCAGTGGATAAATGGAAGACAGAAGGGTTGGAATAGATGCTATGAGGAACACAATAGAGAACCAATTAAGAAAGAATAAAAAGATTGTCTTGCTGTTATGAAGGTCTAATGGAGCTTAGATAAAATACATTTGTAGTTGACTTAAGCAACATGATCATGTGACTTTCTCAAATTCTGTTCAATATCATCAAATAGGAGTAGAAGAGATGAATGATGGGAATTTGGCAAGATTTGAGTGGCTAAATGAAAAGAGAACAAAGGATTTCAGAGTAGAGAAAGTATAATATTGAACTAGTTAACTGTTGGGTAGAAACTAGTAGGAGAAAAGAGAAACCATAGCAGGGTTGATAACCTGGGAAAACGCTGAGCAATGGAAAGACTGAAGCAAACTATGATAAAGAGTAGATTTAGGAGAATTAAGGTATAAAGAGAGAAAGAATGACAATAGATAATTGTCTTAACAGAATTTCAGAATTCTTGTTTACAGTAGTGTCAAACTTGTGAGTGATTTTGAATTCAGTGGTGTTAACCATCTTTGTGTATGGCTTCAATTAAATGGAATATCATTTTATTCATGGGGATGCTATTACAGATCATGGGAGTTGAAGGGATTGAGGAAATTTTAGACAAGGGTATTTGAGGGCACATCAACCTAGATGTTTTATCTCCCAGTATAAAGGCAGGAGTTGGCATGGGCAGGAAGATTGTGTACCTGTAAATTAACTCTAAGAAAAGATGTCATTCCGGACAACAAAAAACTGCAACGGGGATTAAGATTGGATGATATGTTTAAATAGAGTGAATCTCAACGCAGAATATGTTGCTAAATGATGACTGTAGAAAGGAAGGAGAAAACAAGCATTTATTAAGTCCCTATTTTGAGCAAAGTGCTGTGCTAAGCAATGTACCAATATTTTCTCATTTGATTTTTTACCAAAATCCCTGGGAGTTAGGTGATACTGGAATCTCCATTTTTCAGTCAAGGAAACTAAGGGAGACAGAAATTAAATCACTTTGCCAAGTGATTGAGGCTATATTTGAACTCAGGTGCTCCTGATTCCAGGCCCAATGCTCTGTCAACAGTGTCACCTAGCTGGCTGTCAGTACACATACACACACACACACACACACACACACACACAAATATGCAGCTACATGGCTTTGTGAATATAGCACTGGACCTGGAGTTAGGAATACCCAAGTTAAAATTTGACCTCAGACACTCAGTAGCTATATGACTCTGGCCAAGTAATTTAACCTCTGTTCGCCTCAATCCACTAGAGAAGTAAAGGGCAAACCACTCTAGTATCTTTGCCAAGAAAATTGCATGGACAGTATAGTTCATGAGGACAGCTGTGGGTCATGAAAAGTTCAATACAACTGAATGACTGAACAACAACAAAAAATATGTGTGTGTATATATGTGTGTATATATATACACACACACATACATACATGTGTGTATGCATGTATATGGACATATTTATGTACAGATATCTACACCTATAGATGCACAATACATATGTGTCTATGTATGTATACATATGTATACACATTGCATGTATAGGTATATATGTTTATGTGCATTTTCCCCTGTGATCTTTCTCTCAGTTGTTACTGTTTTTTGGCAGTATTTTCTTCAAAAGACTGCTATCATTTTGGGTATAATTTGATTGATACTGATTAGAAAAAGAATCTATTTTTAGGTTTCACTGATAAATGCCTTCGATCTATCAACTGGGTTTCTATTTGATTGGGATCTTAGTTCTATTAAAATTAATGGAAATTTTTAAGAGAGCCAATGCAAAGCTATCTTATTGGTCTATATTCAAGATTTTTCCGGCCATATGGCTTTTGTATAGTTATCATGAAATATCAGCAAGCACACTGAGAAAATTTTGCTGTAAGCAAAATAACACATCGTCAGTTACATATGCGTATGCAAAATTTTGCAATCAGACTGTTGAACATTTAAATTGTAAGTCAATTTCCATATTATCCAAATTGTGTTTGTGTTTAGTCTTATTTCACTCTTTTGAATCCCAAAGGGCAATAACAATTTCACTCACTCATTCACTCACTAATCATTTATGAGGTAGAGAAGAAAGTGTTCTAGATACTTAGGGAGACACAGATGTCTCTGAGACATGATCTTTGCCCTGAAGGAGATTATAATCTAGCAAAGAAACTGTAGTAGAAATATCACACAATTAAGTCAGTGTTCAATAGATATAATATAGATTAGAATATAATAGATTTGAAAGGCACCAAATTCTTATATTTGGTAGAGAAGAAAATCTCAGGGGCGTTTCTATGGAGGTTACCACTTATAAACTATGTAGAATTTTCAAAAGGCAGAGATAAAGCTCTGGACTTGGGAAACCTCTGTGTAAGCATAACTACTGCTGAAATTGAACAATTGAATTGTTGTTTTATAGATAGTACATGAATGATGTGCAGAAGTCTGAGAGAAGCCTCAGCACAATAAATATTCTTATATTTCATAAGCATTAAATGAATAAACCTCTGCTAGTATAAAATATTTTAGAAATAAATGTAAAATTATTGACATAAATTCAAATTAGAACTTCCTTTTTCACAATAGGAAAATTGAAAGACATCTGGGGTGATTTCTGAATCACATTCAACACCTTTTTCATCTTAAATAAGCTTAAGTTAATTTTTCCCTAGATTAGTTGCAAAATAAATCCATCAAAATTCATTGATATATTTAAAATATTTGTATCTCATTTTATACAAGGATGTGTATATAATTAGGGTCATAGAACTTTCAATTTAGATTGGGTATTTGATTCTGAAGCAATAAGAAGTAATTGAAGTTTGGAAGAGGAGTTGAATGCATCTATCTATCTATCTGTCTACCATCTATCTATTTATCTATTATCTACCTATCAATCTATTCATCCATCCATCTATCTATATATCTATCTATCTATCTCCACATATAAAAGTGTCTGGAATTATTATACATTTATGGTAATACCACTATATGGCAAATAATTTTAATGATTACTTCTTTGTGGTATAGTTTGATATCAGGAAATACTACTTTTCTTTATTCAAACTTAAAAACAATAACTACATGATTTTCCATAAGATTCTTGATACTTTATTCTTTCAGATGAATTTTGTGTTTACACATACATATACACACATATGTATGTATGTAGGCACACATATATGTGCATATATATGTTTGCCTTCTTCTTCATTTCTTTTCAAGTGTTTTTTTCCTATCCTTATTTAACACCCTCCCCCCCAAAAAAAACCACACCCAACCTCTACATTTGCCTATCCCTCTGTATGACTTTTTAAAATTGATATTCTAGAAAAATAGTTATTTTTTTCCTTCAGAATATAACCTTTATCATTATTTAGTTCCTTGAAAATGCTTAGAAGTAATTATGTTCCTAAGTTTCTCTTTTCTTCTGTCTTAGCCTTTCAAAGAATCTGTCCAGTTTTAGTCTTTTCATCAAAAGATTTGACATTCTCCATTCTATTAAAATCTTCTTTTCCTTCCCATATGTCTTGTTGGGTAAGTTATTCACAGATAGAATAAATGGTCTTTTTCTTACTGGAAAATTATATTCTAAGATTGTCTCTGTTTTATATATTTGTATCATATGTCCTTGCATAACCCCCACTGTGTTTCCTTGACATGTGGATCATTTCTTTCTAAATACTTTTATGTTTTTTTCTCTTTCTAGAGTCTGAATATGCTATCCCCATGTGTTTTTCATTTATGGTTCTTTACCAAAGGTGACCATTGGCTTAAATTTTGATGGTACTTGCTCATTCTGATAAATTTGAATAATTTTATTTTACTCTTTCATCAAATACATTATTGAGAGCCTTTGATTTTGTCATGTTTTTCTGCAAGTACTATGATTGTTAAATTATTTATTTTCATTTATTATGCTATAACCCTATTTTATTGGGAAATAGTTCTTGGTCTTTTCCTATTCCATGGAATATATTTATTGAATGAGTTTTCTTTTCTTTATTATCTCTAGGTTCATAGTTTGCATAGTTTAGTCATTTCAGTCATGTCTAGTTTTTTGTGACCTCATTTGGGGTTTCCTTGGCAAAAATACCAGAATGGTTTGCCATTTATTTCTCTATCTCATTTTTATAGATGAGGAAATTGAGGAAAATAAGATTAACTTCCTTTTCCAGGGTCACAACCAGTAAGTATCTGAGGCTGGATTTGAATTCAGGTCTTCCTGACTCCAAGTCTGGCACTCTGTCTATTGAACCAAGTAATTGGATAGTCTTACATAACACTGACTGATTCCCTTGACATATGAATTGTTTCTAACTACTTGCAATATTCTTCTTTAATCTGAGAATTCTGGAATCTATGTTATTCCCTTGTATTTTCAATTTATGGTTCTTTACAGAAGGTAACCAGTACATGCAATTTTGACTTAGCTTGTTGGTTCTCCTATTTGAATAGTTGACTTTGATCATTTCATCAAATCTGCTATCTAGAATCTTTGCCTGAGCAGGTTTTTCAGGAAATACGGTAATTTTCAAATACAATTCTTAAATTGTATTTATTGTTATTACTCTGAATTTGTCTCTTGACTTTCTATTAACCAATAGGATTTTTTTCATTGCCTTAGAAGATTTCTTCTGTCTATTCTTGCCTCTAGCTTCATTCCTAGTTTAGGACATTGTCCTATGCCCACATTCCAATCTTCTCTCACTTTAGGATCAGTTGCTGGTCTTGTCCCTTTTTCAGCCTAGGTGCCACTGTTGTCCTGCTAGGGTTCTGCTTGCTTGGCTGATTTACTTTATTTTCCATATTTTCTCATACTGAGAGTTTGCTAAGGGAAGTAGACTAAGCTAAAATCCTTCATGAAACCATCTTTACCAGAGGTTTTTATGTATATTTTTGATGATATTGATTTTACTACTTCTCTATCAGTAATATTTCACAACCTACTCACACTCACCATGCAGAGCTTTATCTTACTGTGTATGGCTTGCAGTTTAAGTTTAGAGACTTTTATATTCCATGTCAACATCACCTGATGAATATTAATGCTAAAATAATGGGCCTTGGTTGCAAGGAGAAGCCTGGGGTTATTATAAGAATTGTAGTTTCTCAAAGATGATCCAGCCTTTGGGATTCTGACAGGCTATCAATATCTATAACTAGGACAGGCACTATATAGCTGGACCATGAACTGAGCCTAAATGTTAAGCTTTTTTCAAAAAGATGAGGAAATATATTGAATCAATATTATATAGAGGATCTATGGAAAAATTAAGTCAAGGAGTTCATAGAATAATATCATGAGGAAGGCTGAGGATGTGCACTAATAAAGAAAGTGCCACTGATGTTGACATTACAGTTCAATTTAAGAATGCAAGTTTATAATTTGCTGCATGTCATGTTGATTGTAAAATATCAAACTGGCCAAGATCTGCCCATAAGCAAATTTATTTCTGTGTAAATCCATTTAGATTCTCTAGGAAGAACAAAATAAAACAAAATCAAACTTTTGCTTAAGAAAGTATGCTAAAAAATAAAATAAAATAAATACTAAAAAAGAAACAAACTGAAACAACAACTAAAAGAAAGCATGCCTTAACAAGAAAGGTGATCATACAGGTCTTACTGAGAAGTTGATTCTAATGTCATTCTCTCTCTCTCTCTCTCTCTCTTTCTGTCTGTCTGTCTGCCTAGGTGTGTGTGTGTGTGTGTGTGTGCGTGCGTGTGTGTGTGTGTGTGTGTGTATTGTCACTTCTAACTAAGAAATTGCTTCTAAGGGTAAGTAGAAGTGAGGACATCTTTGCTTTCCCCATCTTTAGTATTTTCTAAAACAACATTTTGACATTGAAAAGCCTGCCTAGCATTCATTTGTAGATATTATTGTATAAAGGACATAATGGTACTATTGAAATTATACTACATTCAGTGTCAGAAGAAACTGACTTACAACGTCAGTTTTATCACTTAATACCTGTGTGACTTTGGACAAGTGATTCTTACCTCTTCAGAACTTAGTTTCTTCATCTTTTTCTCCTTTTCATTACTAAAATTTAAATACAAAACATGAAGAGAAAAAGGAGCATATTATATAATTAAATATTGAAACTTAAATTCAAAATAAGAAAATAAAAATATATTATGTGCCCAGCAGAATGTTAGAAAGGATTCAAAATATATAGCAATAAATTTCCATTTTGAAAAAGCATATATAGTAAATACTATGCATTGTGCTGAGATCTGTCCATCTTTTCTTTGCATCCTTGTAAATTTTCTTTTATTCTCTATTGTGCACTTTTTACTTTGTTCCTTT
>JAQQSK010009736.1:0-12958 GCA_028658325.1 Potorous gilbertii | reverse complement strand
AAGCTGCTTCTTTAGAGTCTGGGATCCTCCCTCTTTTTAGTGGGTTTCCTGTAGAAGAATTGCCTACCAATTCCCTATTGGTTTCTATGTCCCTTACTGAGTTTTTTATCTACGTATATTAATAAATTTCACAATTATTAATTGTATAATGATGGTGGTTTTATAATTCTAATCATTTTAGATGATTTTAATTCTCACTTGTTCACTCTCTATCATTTTAATATATTTTCCAACAACTTTTCTAATTTTCATATATTTCATTTTTAAAGAGAAATATATTCCATTGCGCTGTTATGCCAACAATTTCCTCACTATTCCCCAGTAGAAATATGGAATATTTACAGGGTTGAATTTATTGATAGTGTTGTTATTGTTGTTTGCTACTGCAAATAATATTTTTACGAATAATTTTGTTGTTTTTCAGATAGTTGTTGCTTTTTCCTTCTGTAAATGGCATCTCAGGGTATAGCTCCGTAAGTGAGATACTGGGTCAAAAGGTATAATCAATTTTGTAGTTCTTGTTTCATTAGGCTTTCTGGAGAGATGTCACCCATTGACACTACCACCAAAGGGATGCTTCTTCCTCCACAATTCCACCAGCATTGAATTTTATGGTTTTTATATACCTACGTGTGTGAGTGACTCCTACTTTTAAGATTTTATAAAAATGAGTATTTAAGTAACAATCTACTATTACTCCTGTGATGAATTAAAAACTTGGAGAGACAGAGATTCTGGGTAATTAATAATCAATGTAGTCATTAAGCTTGCCAGCAATCAATAAATTGGTGATCAGTGGTTTATCTCGGTAAAAAACAAAACAAAAACAACCCAGTAGAAACCCTAAAAGCTTTCCATAACCCTTCTGAAAGGGCATTCCCTTGACAAATAAAAATCAATCCTGATTAGTAGACATTTAATAAGAAGGGAGGCTAAAAGTCTTCACCTCCTCCTGCTGAGAATGTGGCTTGATTTAGCCGACTCCAGCAATCTGCAGGAAGGAATTCATCTCCATCAAGACCACACTGGTTGTTTTCCTCCTTCATGCCCTGGATCACATCGAACTCTATGAAGTGGTGCAAGGAGAGGGGCTCTTGTCTTATGGATATTAGATGCCTTACAGAAGGGGATATTGTTCAGAGGTGATTGAGCAAAATGTCATCTAACTCTGAGATGCTATGATTCCCTTAAACTATCCCAAGTTCTCTATAATATCTCCTCTCCATGGCTTTGTTTCTATACTCAGCCTTCTTTATATTATGCATTTGCCACTTAAGTGTCTCAGCAGCTAACATTCTATGTTTCCTTGACCTCTTGACTTTTTTACAGATCCTGATTTGTACGTTACTTAGGTAAAACCATAGGATATACGGGAAAATGTTGACTCTCTGCCAAAAAAAAAAAAAGCATGCACAACCTAATTTTAATTCACGTTAGTTTCTCCATAACTTCCTTAGGTTTAAAAATAAATAGTATGGTAAAGCAAGCCCTAATTTGTCAGTTTTAGAGTTGTAAATACTTAACATAAACAGGTAACAATCAACTTTCGTAAGACTATATGCTGACTCCAGCACACCACTGACTGACATTTTGTTCCTCCTCCAGGGGTTCTGAGTATCACTGGAGAAACTCAAAAACCTAAATTGATTTTTGTATACTACAAAATCATATGCAGCCCTTGATGCTGCTTAGAAATGCTCTCACTACCAATGTCAACCTACTGCATTCGTTCATTCATTCATTCAACAAATATTTAGTGTTTTCTGTATGTTGATACAGAAAGTTTTGATTTAGAATGGTTGTAAATAGAGCAGAAAGAAGGGATTTGATATGAGACATGCAGAGTAGAATCAACAAGATGTGACAACGAATTGTATTTGAGAAGTGAGGAGAGGTAAGCACTTAGGAGCACTTGGAGCTTGTTTACCGGACTGACTTGAAACACAGTGGCATATGATGCATTTAAAGGAAATACAAGGTGATTTCAGAGGCAAACAAAGTTCTAGCATTTTGGAGAATGCATAATTACTTAGAAGGTTATACTTGAACTACATCTTAAAGGAAGCCAGGGAAACTAAGAGGTACAGTTGCAGAGAGAGAGCATTCCAGGTAAGAGAGAGAGTCAGGGGGAGAACATGGAAATACAAGAAGGAGCAGTATTTCTGAGGAATTAGCAAGTAGACCACTATGGCTGGACCATACTGTATGTAGAGGGCAATGATGGGTAGGAAGGCTAAAAAAATAGGAAAGGGCTAGACAGTGAAGGACTTTAAATGTCAAATCAAGGATGCTATATTTGATCCTGGGCTAATTAAAAACTCAGTTGATTGAGTATAGAAATGGCATAGCCAGACATATGCTTCAGGAAAATCACTTTGACAGTTGACTGGAAGGTAGACTAGAGAGGGGAGAAATGTGAGAATGGTAATATCCAAAAATTGCACTAAAAGGCAAATACATTAATAGAGTGGATTTTTTAAAATGCTATTCTATAATTTATAATGTTAGGAAAATTTCTTTATCTATTGTTGGAGTTTTTTAAATTTTTTAATAAATTGAGTGTGGTATTTTGTCAGAGTGTGGTTTTGTCCACATCAAAATAATTATATAAATTAAAAAAAAAAGATGAGACAAAATTATCTGTATGTCAGATAACCTGAAGGTTTTCTTAGAAAACATCAGAGAATTAGAAAAGAAAATACTTAAGGAGATTAATAGCTTCAAAAAATTAATATAATGCAATACCTAATATTTACATAGCACTTTATATTATTTCATTTCATCCTGTAAACGTGGACTCTGTAATGACTACACTATATGTTAGAACTTCATTTCTTCATGGGGGAACAGCACAATGGAGTTATAAACAACCAGCCAATTAGAAGGATTTCTGAGTCTCAGAGCTGCTTGACATACCAGTGCTCCTTTGTGAGTGAACTCTAGCTGAATTTGGAAATGCCTGTAACTGCAGAAACCAAACAGCTCGAGGGCAACCTTGAACAGCCACTGCAAGCTCAAGACATTGCTTGGCACTTTCTAAACAGCCTGGGTTATTGTGTCTACAGATGTCCCTCTTCACTGAACACCTGCTGCCTAACAAAAAACCTCTAGAAATTATAAATATCTCACCCTTTTCCTGTTCCCACTTGAGCATTTGAGATCTCTCTCTCTCCTCCCTTACAGTATCTTCTCTCCCCTGCAAACTTTTTCTCAGGCAACAAACTCATTGTAATCTGTGATTGGACTCTGTTTTATTTCAGTTCCCTTGATGGGTCTGGGGGTCATTTGCTAACAATCTTCACAACCACCCTGTGAGGTAAGTTGTTTTTGTCCCAATTTTAGAGATTTGGAAACTGCGAGTCAGATGTCAAGTAACTTTGCAGGGTCATACAGCAAAATGTTTAAAACAGGATTCAAAGTCAGCACTTCCTTAGTTCTCTATCTGCTATATAAAACTGCCCCTTTGTAGGAAATGAATCTATAAAAGTCATCAATTCTATCCAGTACAATGAAAAACAGAGGAATAACCAAAGAGATCTCATTGACAGTAACTACAAAATAGGTAAATTCTCCGATAAAAACTACCAAAGGATACGAAGGATTTGTATAAATGAGACTATAGATGTCTTTACAGAAATGAAGGAATATTTAAATATTTGAGTTATTTTTCATGACCATGGTTGGGCCTTCTCAATATAACAACAAAAATATCATAGTACTTGGCTATTTTATAGATTTGTGATATACCAATTATATTAATAAAGGATTACTTTACTGAAGTAGCTAAACTGATAAGATTCATTTGGAATAACAAAAAGTCTATGATATCAAAGGAAATAATGAAAACAAAAAATGAACAAAAGATATATAACATCACCTCCTCAGAGGACTGATCATAGATTTAGAGCTAAAATAGTCCTTAGAGTACTTCTAGTCCAATTCTGCCATTTTATAGATGATCTGTATATAGTTACCTAACTTTCTAACCTCACATGTATAGTAAGTAGTAGAGCTTAGTTCTGAATACAGGTATTTTCTGACTAAATCAGCATGTTTTTCACTGAAATCTGCTGCCTCAAATTATACAATAAAACAGTAATTGCCATACCAACTTAGTACCAGTTTTTAAAAAAATGGACCAATATAACTGATTAGCTATGTAAGAACCAGGAGTAATGGGGGGGGGGGGTAGGGGTGGAGTATCTCCATGTTTGTTGTTGTTGTTTGTCCTTCATTCCTGGAGCGGATCATAGGATCAGGAAGGTGATGCCATAGCTTCAAAGTATATTGTATTTAAGTGAAAGAGGGCTGTGCAAAGTCACCAACCTCACTCTCTCCTCTAGACCCATCTGGGTACAATCTCAAGATACAGATCAGGACAAATGGAGGTGGCCCAGGATGCGGTGGGAAACCCTGGCCTTTTTAAGCTAAGGTCTTCCCCAGGTCTATTTGTCTGAGGCAATGTCCATTCAGTGATTAAGACTAGGTAAGAAGAAATGAGGCAAAGAATGACCTCTTACCTAGTCAAAAAAATTAATCTGGGAGAGGAAGACCCTCAGTGTTTCTGGCCAAAAAAGATAAAATTGCTATTTACAGTCACTCTGAACCACCAAAACCCAAACAATGACCAAATGAGGCTTGGTTGGGACCTATTCTTGGCCAGTCAGTGAGAGTGACAGCCAGAATGATTTGGGTTTAAGGTCCTTAAAAAAAGAAATCTAGGCTGTAAATGCCAAGATATCTTACAGATATCAGAGATCAAAATTTACATTCTTTTGGGCAGGGCACCTGAAGGTAAGGGTACGATAACCTCTGTGGACAGAGGGAGAGGATGGAGAGAAGAGAGGGAGGAAAGCAAGGAAAGAAACAAGAAAGGAAGGAAGACCAAAATACTAGATAAATTCCAAATTTTCATGTAGTCTGAACATGTCACATCGTTTAAAACAAACAGATAAGGAAGGAGATAACTATTACAATTGTGATTGGGGTATGAACTCCTTACTATACATGTATATGCAATTACAAAAAGCCAAATATATGATTCTCATCACATAAAATTTTAAAAATCTTTTAACTGAACAAAATTCATGTCTGACAGCAATAACCTACTTTGATTCTTTTCTTCATGCTAGAGTCAAGTACAGGTGGCAAAAGTATGGAGAGCATAAGAAAGAAAGGAGCAAGTTGCTTGTTATGCAGAAAAGGATTTAGAGCTGGAAAAGACCTTTGAGATCATTTGGTCTAATACCTTATTTACAGTATAATTTTTAAGAAAGCTACTCAATCAATCTGACCTTCAGTCTCCCATGTTAAAACAGGGACAAAATCCATCTTTATGAATGGGGAAGAGCTACCATCTTTTGTAATGGTAATTTAAAAGGGAAGATCTTTCCCATTCATTAATAGGCCCATGTGACCTACTTAGATCTCATGGACACCTTAGTCACATGTGTTGGGAGGAGCTTACTGAATTTGTGGAAAAAAGAATTGTGAAGCAGAACTGAGGGAAGTTATTGAGAGCAATTACTACGGATGGAGAGAGAGAGGACACAGGCAAGCAGGCATAACTAGCCTCTTGAGTGTTTGTTTGTGGGAAGACCCCAAGTGGCGGTGGGGGAGGAGAAATTTGGAAATGACTTTGTCCCCTGCAGTGATAATATTATTTGTCTTGTTGGCTACTATTACAGATTTGACATTCTAGTTTGGGGATTTGGCTTACTGGTGTCTAAATAAATCTTTTTCTTCTACCTTCCATATGAAATATCTGTTATACTTTGTAATTCTCCATTACACTGGCATATTTAAAAAAGAATTCTTTGTAATCTTATGAAAATTAATTTTCTCCCTTGATTCCCAAGCACCATCTTCACCTCCAGTATACAGAAAGGTCCCCTGGAAAGCCAAATTATCTTTTCAAGTCTGAGTCAAAGGCGTGGGATGAATAAGATTACTTGATTTCCATTAGTTCAAGATGCTCAATAAATTTAAGACATCATGAGCCAAATATAGTACCTAGTTTACATTACATGCTAAGATTGAGTTGTAAAAGATAATATAGTGACGATGTAGAAAACATGTAAAGCGGTCAGTGGTAGATCTAGTTGGTCTTATATACTGAAGCATAGTTAAATGATACATAAATATTTCATACAGTAATGCAATCTAGATTGTATGACATTATTCACATAACACAAAACTATACAGGATACCTTTCATTTTACTGTAAGCTGAGCTATAATATATTCATGCTGACATGTAGCATTGATTTTTCCTTTATGTATAGCTGTATTAATTTTCAAAGTTCACACAGACAAATGTGCACCTTTCAGAAACAGAAGCAGCCAAATGAATAAGATCCTGGGTAGAAAGCTCCATTATGTACTTTTCATTAGTAGATTTATGCATTTTTAAAAAGCATCCATTTTTTCATTTTGGAAGGTCCATACCTCCCTTGAGAATTACATAAGTCTTTTGTAATATTTAAATGTGCAGTGCATGGATGTTCTCTTCCTCAAATTTAATTTGAGTTCAAGAAAAAAAATACAAACTTTATTTCTCTAACTCATATTTTATGAACTAAATAGCTGGAAGTAATCACCCTTTTTATTTTGTTTTCTCCCAGAGACCAAAAACATCAACAGCAAGTAGTACCAGGCTTGATTATGTGGATCTGAAGCCAATGTGTACTATTTATGTTCAATAGCACCAAACGCAATAGAATATACATTATCCAACTGATTCTAAGCAATTCATCATGGTCTGAAAAGGCTCTCAGTAATATTTCTGAGAAAACTAAAACTGTTGTTCTTGTCTCACTGGATTTTAATCTGATTCCTTATCAGTATGATCCCATGGCTGTTATATTGGTGAGCACAGCAGCATCAACTCTCACAAAAACAGGTCCCTGATCCCTGCCATGAATGTCCCTCTTCCTGGCTGTGGGCAGTTAGATGTCTGGGTTCTTGAGTCACACTTGAGTCTGCAGCAGAATGTCATTCCCCAAGTGAGGTACTGTACTTGAGAAAGACATTGTTACATGTACTTTGGGGCATTACCTGTCTTTTCACTCGTGGATTATGGAGCAGTAATCCATTGCAACAAAATCAAGAAGTAGCTCAGAGTATATCAATTTCTTCCAAGTCATGTTGTACCAGCTTCTGATGTGTTCCATTTATTTTCTGGTAACAGAACTAGTTTTCAACACTTACTGAGTCTTTTCCAGTGCTTGCTACTTGATACAGGGAAATGATTCATTCCTGCTTGAATCAAATATCCTTACCTTTGATTGTTAACTGTTTACTTGAGTGGAGTTATTTTTGCCTTCTTGAGACTATTAATCCTATCACAGACCTTTGGACAAGGATTAATAACAGCTACATATAAGCTCCTGCACCTCATTAAAGTTTCATTTGTTACTTTTGGAATTAGAGAATGAAATAATGGCAATGCCAACTGTGGTTTTGTTGACACACAGGAAAGAAAGAAATCTCATTTGTTAACCAACACAAATAAATCTGCTGCTAATTAAAATGATATTCTACTCACTAAATTTTATGATTCCCCAATTAAAACCAAATACTGGTGGTGTAAGTAAGCAAATAAAGTGCTTTGTGATATCTTGGACTTATTTGATCAGCTACTTAAGACATAAATCATTTGGAAAATAGGGTTCTTAATGCTTCATTTGTGCAATGGAAGATAAAAGGCGTTTGTCTTCCTTTTGTTGAGTGGAACTTGTTGACCCTAAAATGGTCTATAAGTATTCAGTAAGGTGAATACCTTGTCAAACTTAATTTGGGGAGACGAATTTTAAAACTATACTACTTATTTCAGACTCTCTTAATAGAATATGTTATGACTTGACAATTAGTTTTCAGATTGAACATTATATGCAGTAAAAGATTTTCTTTTTTCTACTCACTGTTTCTGTTTTTTGTTATATTTTCTGCATCTACTTGTACATTCCTCAAATCCTCTTTTCTCTTATCATGAACTCTTTCATAGAGATGACATTTGCCTTCAAGGTCTCCATCATCTCTGTTTCAACATCCACTTCCTCTTTGTGGATCAAAATGAGACCCAGATTAGGAAATCTGATTATGACTCTACACTATGAAGACAAATATCATTAAAGTGACTCATACATTTACTAAGTGCTATGCTTTTAGATTTCCTCCTTCAATGATCCACAGAGTTGACCCTAAATTCTTCAACCTATATTTTCCTAAGATAGAAAAACATAACCTCTGGCAAAGTTTTAGGCAGAAGCACAGCAATTGACTGAGGCTGATTTCCTAGGACGAGACCATATAAATACTGAAAGCTTTACACATTTAGGTGATTAGTTTTTTTGGGCATAACAGCCTATGACACAAAGAAAAATGCAAATGTTGCCCCTCTTCAGCAGCAAGATGTCAAATATTTGTAAAGGGGGATAAAGGACCAAAGAATTATAAAGGTTTTGGTTATCAACAAGTTTTACTTTGAATTGGTACTCTAAATGTGCAATACTTAGGCAATGACCAATGAATGGATGTATTACTGGAAGAGCTGAATGAAATCATCTTGACATTCTTGTGATAAATAAAATCCTTTGGGAGAAAAAAAAAAGGAAGTTGTACATAAATGGAATGATGATAAGTAAATATTGTACTTATTGGAGAGGTAAAGAAAGAAGTTAGTAGAAATGGTATTATGGTATGTCCAAAGGTAACAAGAAACTTTTTTCTGTGTCTTCTGGTCATCAAGTATTCTAATTTTGATTATAAGTACTTGCAAAAAGATAACCATAGAAATACTTGCAGTTTATGCACCAATAGGTTGCTGAGGATAAAGAGAAATTCTATGAGGAATTCAATAAGACACCCTCCCAATTAAATCAAGATACTTTTACATATTAGATTTCAATGAAAAAGGTGGCAGTCAGTGAGAATGGTGAGAGAAAGCTATGAGAGTATGGTTCAGGAAAAATAATTAAGTAGTCAAAGATTTGTATACTATGTAAAACTGTATCACCTTTATTTCATGAACTGTGAAAAGAGAAAAGAACAAGTAGATTATGGATATGGTATGCAATAAATAGTATCACAAAAAAAGATGGATAGAGAAAAGTTGTGATGGCTGTGGGTTAGATTGCCGAATTAGTTGACTGTGTAAAATGGCTACTTTTTCATTTTTCACAGCAAAGATCAGACTTAAGAAAGGTACAAAAATAAAAATAATGATAGAAATATGGCCTACATTTGAAGCACGTCAATCCTCATATCTTTTTTAAAGTGATCAGAAATTAGCAAAGATGAATGGACAATAAATTAAGAGCTTTCAATAAAGTTTGACTACTTTAAAGCTACTGACATAAAAATAAAGCTGAAAAAGTCCAGAAAGTGCCTATTAGATAACATTTGTTTTCATTGCCAAGTGGAGAGTGTTGGCTGCCAGAGGCAACACTGATACAGAATATAAAATCATTTCTAAAGTCTTACAAGGAGATTGATTGACAATTATGAGTAGTATCATTTCACAAAGCAAAGAGAAGCAATGGAGAATGAAACAAGATTATAAAGAAATTGGCAAGAGATCAGTTAGTCAATACCATCTCTTGAGCATTTGAAGAGGGAAATGAAGGGCCAACAAATAGAAGAAAATGGTAAAAGGTCCATTAGGATTACTGTTGCAAATAGTTTTCGTCACGATGAACAGTAGAATGACCATAGTTTTAATCTAACACATTAAAGCTTTTTATTACTCTCATTATGGAAGAAGTAGAAATATCACTTAAGAGAAGAAATATTGAGAAAGTAACTGCATTGAACTAAGTGTGAGTAGGTTGTATTCTTGCACTGTGGGAGGACACCTCTAAAATCAAGAGATCACAGGCTATCTTCAGCATCCAAGCATGCTTTGGGCCAAGAAAAAGGTCTAACTAGTGTCTACATAGTTCATATCTGCTATTACTAAAATGTCATAGCTCTCTCTCAGTTTTTATAATCAATTCCTTTTCTAAATTTTCAAAAATCAAATTTTGTCTATAATAATATTAAAGGTATTACAAAGATTCAAAGACAAGATCATGGTCATATAGTTGAAAACACCATCTTTTTTCCCCACTTTGCAATGAATGAAAGCATTTCATAAGTACTTGCTGTATGTTAGACATTCTACTAGGTGTATGGGATGGATGAGTAAAAATAAGACAATCTGTCCTCTCAGTGTAATTTATACTCTGCTAAGGGGAGGTTGTAATACATATAGAAGAGGATGAGATGTGCAGTGTCATGGACATGAAGACCATGAGCTTACACAAACTTCAAGAGATAATGAAGAATAGAAGGGTCTAGCTTGCCATGGTCATGGGGTTATTAAGAATCTGACAGGATTGAAAGACTGAATAACAACAGCAAAGGGAGTGGTGGCCAGTTTGCAAAGTCATCGGTGTTTTGACTGGTGACCTAACGGAGACAATTGACGCACCCATCGTCAAATGGGGGATGGCATTGATTTGATTATGATTCTCAGAACAAAAGGTAAAAACGTAGGGTGTTATAAGCAGCTGCAGTAGTTGAGCAGGGACCAAGGAGGATGGTAGGTAAAGAGGGGTCTGGAGTGTGGAATCACCTACAGATAGGTGTCAAAATTTGGTTGCCTGGAGTTCATCAGCACTGCCTACTTTCTTGACAATGGACAATGCTCCCCTGCTTTCCCAGTCACCACTGGAGTGAAACAAGGCTTTTAGAATTATATTTCGGTCATTGTCAAATGCTTTCTTTTCTTTTCTGTTTTTGGAGGGTGAGCAGCTAGCTTTACTTGATTTGGTCTTGGAGCTGTCTGCCCAGGCAGCTCTCCCTAGTCATGTTTCATGCTCAACCTCTCTCTGGGGGTCTGCACATGGCAGGGTGGTCAGGTGGTCTCTCCAGGTGCTTCAGGAGTTTTGCCTCTTTGCCCAGGTAATGGTTTTCCCAGAAATGGCAGAGATTTGGATCCCCTTGGCTAGAGCCCAAGGTGTGCAGCTTCAGGACACCTGGTTCATGTCCTTCTCCAGGTTCCGGGCAGCCTCCAGGGCATCCAAGCTGTGGCCCCATTCATCTAGCGCAGGTTTCTGCACAACTTGGAAGAGGACATGTCCCCCTCGCTGGTTCTGGAGCTGCATAAAGCATTTGGCATCCCTGCATTTGTCCTTTGCTAACTCACGGAAAAAATGCTACAACCTAGGCAAGGAGATATGAGTCTAGTCAAAATAGAAACCCGGGGACAGATAGGAGCAGGAGGCCCGCAAGTACAGATTGGCAAGGTGGTGGACAACAGCCTTGGTGCAGAAGGTTTGGCAGATGTGGGAGCTAGAGGTTGTGGCATTGACAGAGCAGGGAGGAGGTGCCGTGGGGGGGTGCAGGGGGAGGCGAGGCTGGTCCCAATGGAAACTAGCTAGGGGGGAAGGGAAGGATGATGGTTCCAGGGGCTAGTGGGCTGAAGAAAGGTGAAATTCAAAAGTGAGGGGAGTTGAGAGAATCTAGATTTGTTCTGTTCAAACACTGTTGAAGCAAGAACCAGACAGAGCCCAGGACATGGTGTCACATGCTTTCAATGACGATAAACATGGTAGGACAGCTACTGAACTGATGGTAAATTATTCAACTGGAAAAGACGATAAGCCAAGACCAAAGTGGAGGGAGTGCTGGTACACGATTTTCTGTTTGAAGATGATTGTGTACCCAGTGTAGCCTCTGATTCTGAGATGCAACAAAATATGGCTCAGTTCTCTGCTGCTTATGCTAATTTTGCCCTAAAAATTACCAAGAAAACACAGGTGCTCCATCAGCCACCACCATTTACAGCAAATGGAGGAGTTTTGAATTCTGTGGATAAGTTCGCTTACCCTGGAAGTATACTTTCCAGGGATGCACACATTGATGATGAGGTTGATACACTCATTGTCAGAGCTAGTTCAGTGTTTGGGAGGCTCTGAAGGCAAGTGAAGGTGAGAAGAGGTATTAGACTGCCTACCAAACTGAAGGTCTACAGATTTGTAGTGCTACCTTCACTGTTGTATGCCTGTGAAACCAGGAAACTGAATCACTTCCATTTGAATTGTCTTAGGAAGATTCTGAAGATCACCTGGCGGGGTAAGGTACAAGACATGAGGTCATTACTTGAACTAAAGCATTCAAACTCTGCTTCAGAGAGCTCATCTCCTATGAGCTGGTCACACGTTTTTGAATGCAAAATGTAAGCTTGCCAAAAAGACTATATGGAGAACTAGCATAGGGAAAATGTTACAATATGGTGGTCAGAAGAAGTGATATAAAGAGATCCTCAAAGTCTCTCTTAAGAGGTTTGGAATTGATTGTGTGACATGGGGGACACTGGCACAGGACCTCTCAGCATGGTGTGCCTTCCTCACAAAAGGTGTTGTGTTCTATGAGGAAAAGCAGAATTGAAATAGTTCAAAGGAAATGCAGGATGGGTAAATTTAGAGTATCCATCCCAAATGTTCACATGGACTATTTGTGCCTGACCTGTGGTAGAGTATTCTGAGCCTGTATTCTCTGATTAGTCACAGTGGTACACACTGAAACTTGACTGTAACATAGTGATGTCATTTTAGTCCCCTTCAAGAATGAAGGACAACAAACAACCATGTGGTCAGGACCTTTGTACTGATTGACTCATTAATTCCAATTGTATAATCCTAGGTCAGTGACCATAAGATAAATGAACTGCAGGCAAGCCTTAAGCATTTATAAAGCTCCTATTATTTGTCAGGCTCCATACTAAGCTGAGGATACAAAAAAAATTACAAAAGAAAGTCCCTGCCCTCAAGAAGCTCACAATCTAATGGGCAACAAACAAGCAAATATATTAAAAACAAGTTATATATAGGAAATAATTGAGAGAAGGCACTAGAATTGAGAGATTGAGAAAAGCTTTCTGTAGACAATAGGATTTCAGTGGAGACTTGAAGAAG
>JAQQSK010009735.1:0-12958 GCA_028658325.1 Potorous gilbertii | reverse complement strand
TGTGGAAATACAATCAGGACAACACAAGATCTAGCAGCTTCTACATTAAGGGATCCAAGGGAGTGGAATAGGATATTCCAAAAGGCAAAGGAACTAGGTCTAAAACCAAGAATCACTTATCCAGCAAAACTGAGTATAATACGTCAGGGGAAAGTATGGTCTTTCAATGAAATAGAGGACTTTCAAGCATTCTTGATGAAAAGACCAGAGGTGAAAAGAAAATTTGACTTTCAAACACAAGAATGAGAAGAAGCATGAAAAAGTAAATGGCAAAGAGAAGTCATGAGGGACTTACTAAAGTTGAACTGTTTACATTCCTACATGGAAAGACAATATTTGTAACTCTTGAAACTTTTAAGTATCAGGATAGTTGGTGGGATTACACACATACACATGCACACACACACGCACACACACACATGCACACACGCACACACAGAGACAGAGAACACAGAGTGAATTGAATAAGATGGGATCATATCTTAAAGAAATGAAGGTAAACGGTGAGAGAGAAATGCATTGGGAGGAGAGAGGGTGAAATGGAATGGAGAAAATGATCTCTCATAGAAGAGGCAGGCAGGAGACTTTTTAGTGGAGGGAAAAAGAGGAGAGCTGAGAGAAAAGCATGAAGTTTAAAAAAGAGAATCAAGTTCTGGGAAACTAATGACTATGAGGTAAACCAAGCAGTTAGAAACAAAACCAAAAGCTTGAAAAAATATGAGATAATGTGAAACATGTCATTGGAAAAACAACTGACCTGGAAAATAGATCCGGGAGAGACAATTTAAAAATTACGGAACTACCTGAAAGCCATGATCAAAAAAAGAGCCTAGACATTATCTTACATGAAATTATCAAAGAAAACTGCCCTTATATTCTAGAACCAGAGGGCAAAATAAATATTGAAAGAATCCACTGATCCCCTCCTGAAAGAGACCCAAAGAGAGAAACTCCTAGAAATACTGTGGCCAAATTTCAGAGTTTTCAGGTCAAGGAGGAAATACTGCAAGCAGCTAGAAAGAAACAATTCGAGTAGTGTGGGAATACAATCAGGATCTGGCAGCTTCAATATTAAAGGATTGAAAGGCTTGTAGTAGAATATTTCAAAAGTCAAAGGAACTGGGATTAAAACCAAGAATCACCTATCCAACAAAGCTGAGTATAATACTTCAAGGGAATAAATGATCATTCAGTGATACAGAGGACTTTCAAACATTCATGATGTAAAGACCAGAACTGAATAGAAAATTTGACTTTCGAACACAAGAATCAAGAGAAGCATGAAAAAGTCAACAGGAAAGAGAAATCATAAAAGACTTTCTAAAGCTGAACTGTTTACATTCCTACACGGAAAGAAAATATTTGTAACTCTTGAGACTGTTCTCAGTATTTGGGTAGGGGAAGGGATTAAAAACACACTCACACATACACATACACACACACACACAGAGTACAAGTTAACTTGAATCAGAAGAGATGATATCCTTAAAAAAATAATAAAATAAAAATTAAGGGGTGAGGGAGGAAAATACTGGGAGGAGAAAGGAATAAATGGAATAGAGCAGGCTATAACTTATAAATGAGGTAAGAAAAATCCTGTTCAATGGAGGAGGAAAGGGGGGAAGATGGGAGGGGAAAAGTGAAGTGTACTCCCTTCACACATGGCTTAAGGGGGGAATAACATGCTCACTAAATTTGGTATGAAAATCTACCTTACACTACAGGAAAGTAGCGGAAGAAGGGACAAGTGGATTGAGGGGAATGATAGAAGGGAGGGCAAATGGGAGAAGGGAATAACTAGAGGCAATCACTTTTGGGAAGGGACAAGTTCAAATGAGAGAATTGAAAAAGGGGAGGGACAGGGTAAGATAGAGGGCAATATAGTTCGTATTACACAACATGATTATTATGGAAGTCTTTTGCAAAAGGACACATATATAGCCAGTATTGAATCGCTTGCCTTCTCAGTGGAGATGGGGAGGGAGGGAGAGAAGTTGGAATTCAAAGTATCAGAAACAAATGTTGAGAATTATTATTATTGCATGTAACAGGGAAAAAATACACACAGGTAGTGGAGTACAGAAATTTATCTTGCCCCACAAGAAAAGAGAGAAGGTGGGTATAAAGGAAGGGTGAGGTGTGATAGAAGGGAGGGTACATTGAGGAAAGGGCTAGTCAGAATACAAGGTATTATGGGGAATGGGGAGGGGAGAGATGGGGAGAAAAATTGGAACTCAAAATTTTGTGGAAATGAATGTCTAAATCTAAAAATAAATTTAAAAAAACAAATTGTATAGACAAGGAATGCAAAGTTCTTCATGGCCATGTGCAAAAATGTATGTCTCATTTCACATATTTAGTCCATTGCCTCTCTATCAGGAGACAGCAGCATGCTTTATCATTGGTTCTCTAGAAATGGAGTTGGTTATTGAATGGTTCTTAATTCTTTCAGTGTTGTCTATATATTTTCATTCTATCATTCACTTTGGGTTTTTTTCTATTGTTCTTCCTTTTTACTTGTCTTGCATTGCTCATGCCTTTATCACAATTTCTATTGAACAGTGTTGTTTTTTTTCTTGTTTCATTTTGTTTTTAACTATTTAAGAGGAATTTTGCTGGCCATCTCTCCTCCTAGTCCACTGTACTCACCCATCCCAGAACAGATCACTCTGGGTCCTATGTCTTTAGGAGACAGAGAGAGAGAGAGAGAGAGAGAGAGAGAGACAGAGACACAGAGACAGAGAAAGAGAGAGAGGGGGAGAGAGCGAGCCTTTTTTTTCTGTTTTTTCTCCTTAGCCATAGGACTTGATATTGTCAACTTTGGAAGAAGTAAAAGATGAACAAAATGTGGTTGTTTTTTTTGAAAGTTCATCTCCTGTGTCAAAGCAGTCTGAAAGAGGTCACGGGTAAATCTCATGTATGTTTTCTCATTTATTGAAGTGCTAAGACCTTGCACTAAAGGAGCCATATTTGAACAGATAAGTCATTATGAAGTTGTTACCAGACAAAGGAAACAATGAGTCTAGGCTTTCTTCTTGAGCGTGAGGGAGACACACTAAATATTTTGGTCCATTTTCCTAAGTTTTTTCTTGTTGTCATTTTTATAGCACAATTACATTCCTTTTCTTACATGTCATTTTTTATTAATGAATATATAATACTTTTAAAGTAATTTCTATTTTCAATTGCATGTTTTTTGTGGAAAGTAGTTTATATATTTACTTACCAGAATGATATTGAGAAATACAATAGATATTACATTACTTTTAACTCCCACTCAAAGAGAATTTGCTTTCAATTTAGGCATTCACACCCCAAAGCAACAAGTAGCATAATGACAAAAACCATCTGTATTATGCATTTGCATTGATTGACGGTGACAGAAGCAGAACACACCCACATGAGGATTAAACCAGACCTGATAATTTCATGTCATTTGCTGTATAATAAAAAATTATGGTTGATCTGCCCTTACTCTCAATTGGAGTGAATTATACAGGTTCATTTGTGTGTTATTTTCCTTTCTAATCAAAGGATCAAAATGATATGATGTCAGGGACTGTGGCTACCCAAACCAACACAAGCTTGGAAGACACAGGTCAGACACAAATAGTCCATATGAACATTTGTAGTGGACATGTCTCTAAATTTTCTCATCTCACATTTTCTTTTGATTTACTGCGATTCTGCTTTGCTCAGGGAGCACAGAATCATCATTGGTGTAGGCAGGTCATGCTGGGAAGTCCTGTGTGAGTGTCTTTCATGTCACACAATCAATTCCAAAGTTCTTAGAGACCTTGAGAATGTTGCTTCTTCTGATCACCATGTGAATGTTTGCCTTGTGTGAGTTCTCCATAAAAGTCTTTTTGGCAAGCATACATTTTGCATTCAAACAACATATTCAGCCCATCAGAATTGCACTCTGAAGAAGAGTTTGAATGCTTGACAGTTTAGTTCGAGAAAGGACCTCAGTATCTGTTATTTTATCCTGCCAAGTGATCTGCAGACTATCCCTAAGATTATTCGAGTGGAAGCGATTCACTTTCCTGACATGGCACTGGTAGACTATCCAGGTTTCACAGGAATACAACAATGAGGTAAGTATAATGGCTCTATACACCTTCAGTTTGGTAGTCAGTCTAATACCTCTTCTCTCCCATACTTTCTTTCACAGCCTCCCTAACACTGAGCTAGCTCTGGCAACGTATGTCAACCTTGCTGTTAAGGTGTACGTCACTTGAAAGTATGCTACCAAGGAAAGTGAACTTAACCATAACATTCAAAACTTCCCCATTTGCTGTAAGCAATGATTCCACATATAGATGGGTGTGGTGATGACTGATGGAGCACCTGTGTTTTCTTAGCGTTAATTTTTAGGCCAAAATTAGCACAAGCAGCAGAGAACTGATCCATACTTTGTTGCATCTCAGCTTCAGAAGCTGCACTGAGTGCATAATCATCTGCAAACAGAAAATGTATCAACCCTTCCTCCACTTTGGTCTTGGTTTGTAGCCATTTCAAGTAGAAGAGTTTACTATCAGTGGGGTAACTAAACTTGATGCCATGTTCATCTCATTGAAAGCATCTGACAACATGGTTGAAATCATCATGCTAAAAAGCATGGGAGCAAGCATGCAACCTTGTTTCATTCCACTGGAGACTGGGAAGGCACAAGAGCATTGTCCATTACCCAGAACCTGGGCAAGCATGCCATCATGAAATTGGTGCACAAAGCTGATGAACTTCTCTGGGCAACCAAATTTTGACATAACCCATAAATCCTCAAGACTGACAGAATTCAAAGCCTTCATGACAAGTACAAACATTGTGTATAGACCTCTATTCTACGCGGACTGTTCCTTGATCCTTTCTGCCATCCCACTGGTGTTCAGGTAGATGACCATCTTCCAGGTAATGGATCAGTCTATTAAAGAGGACTCTGTCAAGAATCTTGCCAGCAATGACTAAGAGATAGACCCTGCCACGTGATTGTCCCTTTATCTTTATAGAGATGGACAGTGGAGGCATCCTTGAACTCCTGGGGGATAACCTCATCCTGCCATATAACCTAGAAAATTTTAGTCAGTTTTTCTATGAGCAATGGACATTCTACCTTGTAAATCTCAGGTGGAGGAGAATCATCTCCAGGTATTTTGCTACATCATATCATTTTGATCTTTTGATTAGAAAGGAAAGCAACACACAAATGAACCTGGATAATTCACCCCAATTGATAGTAAGGGCAGAACAACAATTATTCTTTATTATACAGGCAAATGACATGAAATTGTCAGGTCTGGTTTAACCATCATGTGGATGGCATTCAAAACCACTTTTTCAGTTGGAACTTCAGAATGGGAGGGATTGACTTCAACCTGAGCCAGTGGCCTCAGCATTGATTTAAGAATACTATGGAAGTGTTCAGCCCATCTGTCTAGGATCATGTACAAATCAATAATCAATCTATTTTCATCAGCACTCAGTAGGTGAGATGTACCATAGGATTTTGGCCCATAAATAGCCTTCAGACCATTATAAAAGCACTTTGCATTGTTACTGTCAGCATACAAATGAATTTCATCTGCTTTCTTACCGAGGCATGAATCCTGTATCTCTCTAAGCTTTGCTTGTACTTCACTTTTTTAACTATTTCATCAACTCTTTTTAAAAATGTATTTCTAGTTTTTGACATTCACTTCCATAAAATAAGGAGTTCCAAATTTCTCTCCTTCTGTCCCCTCCCCCAAGACAGCATTCAATATGTAAAGAAGAATTAAAACCAAATGGCAGAAACCACCAGAAAGAAAAGAAAGAGAGAGTGTATATTATTTGATCTCCATTCAGACTCCATAAGTCTTTTTCTGGTTAGCATTTTCCATCATGAGTCTTTTGGAATTGTCCTAGATTCTTGCATTGCTAAGAAGAGCTAACTCTCTCAAAGTTAGTCCTAGTAAAGTGTGGCTGTCATTGTGGACAATGTTTTCCTGGTTCTGGTCACTTCACTTAGCATTAATTCAAGTCATTTCAGGTTTTTCTGAAGTTTGTCTGCCCATCATTTCTTATAGCACAATAGTATTCCATTAAATTCATATACCACAGCTTCTTCACTCATTCCCCCACTGATGGGCATCCTCTCAATATCCAATTCTTTGCCACCACAAAAAGAGCTGCTATAAATATTTCTGCACATGTGGGTCCTTTTCCCATTTGTATGATCTCTTTGGAATACAGACCTAGAAGTGGTATTGCTGAATCAAAGGGGATGCACATTTTTATAGCCCTTTGATCACAATTCCAAATTGCTCTCCAGAATGGTTAGATCTGTACTTTACTTTTGATGTAATTAAATGCTGCCTTCTTAGGGATGGGTGGACTATCTTGCTAGTAAACCCCACAGAGTTCTAGTTTTTCATTAGCAGATTTTGAAACTCTCTATCAGTTACATAAATCATTCTTGGTATTTGCCAGTGTTCTGACCCAAATGAACAAATGCAATGCTATACACCAAATCTCTGAAACTGTTCACTCCTTTTCTGCTCCACTGTTGCCAAGTGTGTGTTGGTTCAACTTTCCTTCCAAGTTAGCAACAAACAGTTCCTGCTCACAGAAGAGCTCTAATCTGTTGACATTAGAGCTTCTGGTACTCATTTTGTCTTCGGACCACTTTTTTGTTGAATGGCAATATTTAGCTTGGAGAGGATAAGATTGTAATTGGTCTAACACTCTGTACCACACATTGCCTCTGTCACATTCATATCCTGCTTGTCTCTTCTCCTTACAGTCACATAGTCCATCAAATGCCAGTGTTTTTTGTGAGGAACATAGCTTTCTTATCCTTAATAACTTATAGTGTGGTTTGACTGCAATTGATTAGTTTAGACTAGTTAAAAATTGCTTATAATCATATCCCACTCACCTAACACAAAAAGCTCTGTCACTCAGCTCATATCTCTCTCTACCATGACTTGTAATACCAATATGACTGCATTGTCCTGAATAAAGTTTCTTTCTGAATTAAACTCAAATTTCAATGTGTAGTTCTTTCCATGGTAAAGGGAAGTAAGTACTGTTTAAAATTTCCCATTTACAAGCTTCCAAAGCAGCAGAGAAAAGTAATCTAGGATCAACATATTGAACAATGGTAGATTTCTCTCAAAATTCAATATCATCCAAATTTTGTTTAAAGACAAGGGGGAAAAGAGAAGGAACTTTGATATATCCCTTTTATATTCTAGTCCTGATATATTTCACAACTTGATGTTAAAAGAAAATAAAAATTTACTTCCTAGGCATATGAGAATGGGGGGAAATATCTGAAAATGGATCAATAACCATGAAGAAATAGACATTTGATGGGTCTCCTACCAGGATCATAGTTGATTCTGGAACAGTAGGAAAAGTGAGGATAACAGCAAAATTTAAGGTCATAGTATCATATGGTCTGGAAAAGAAAACTGGAGAAAAAAATCACTCCAGTATCTTTGCCAAGAAAACCCCAAATGGAGTCAAGAAAATTGGAGAGAACTGAAATTACTCAACAACATCATAAATTTAGCACTGAGAGGGATCTCAGAGGTCATCCAGCCCAATCCTCAATTTTTTTTAAAAAAATTAATTTATTTATTTTTAGTTTTCAATATTCAGTTCCACAGGCTTTTGAGTTTTAATTTTTCTCTCCTCCTCCGCTTCTCTTTCCCCAAGACTGCATACAATGTAGTATAGGCTCAGCATGTACATTCATATTAAACATATTTTCACATTAGTCAAGTGGTAAAGAAAAAGTAACCAATAGGATGAATCATGAAGAAGAAGAAACAAAATGAGACAGAGAGAGAGAGAGAGTCAGAGAGAGAGAGAAAATAGTATGGTTCTGTCTGCATTCAGACTTCATAGTTCTTTCTCTGGATGTGGATAGCATTTTCCATCATGAGCCATTTGGAGTTACTTTAGAACCTTACATTGCTGAGAAGAGCTATGTCTATCAAAGTTAGTCATTACACAGTATGGTTGAAGCTGTGTACAATGTTTTCCTGGTTTTGCCAACCTCATTTAGCATCAATCCATCTAAGTCTTTTCAGGTTTTTCTGAAGTTTGCCTGCTCTTAATTTCTTATAGCATAAAAATATTCCATTACATTCATATACCACAACTTCTTCAGTCATTCCCCAACTGATAGGTATCCCCTCAATTTCCAATTCTTTGCCACCACAAAAAAAGCTGCTATAAATAATTTGTACATGTGGGTCCAACCCTCAAATTTTATGGATGGAAAAACCTAGTCCCCCACCCCCTCCCAGAGGGGGTCACACAGGGAGTAAATATTGGAGTCAAGATACAGAGTGAAGCTCATTAACTCTAAGTTCAAATTTTAGAAAAGTTTTTGCTGACAAGGGAGGATTCAATGTGAATTCTGAGGCTCTATGCAGAAACAGGCTGTGACGTCAAAACAAAAGATACCAATAAAGCTTATTACAAAAGTTAATTTCTTCCAAAAAGTGAAAGAGAAGAGCAGAGAGCCGAGGACAAAACCTTCAAGGACAACTCCATTTGTTGGACAGGAAATGGACCAGAAGCTACTAAGGGGAAAATATCAAGTCAGGTAAAGACACAAATGTCAAAAATACTGAACAAAAGATTAGGTTGACAAGGGCTTCTAGATCTGGCTAGAAGGAGGTCATTAGCAACTTTAGAGAAGAATATTTTTAGTAGTAGAACAAGAAAAGATTAACAAGTATCATCTTCCCTTATAGGGATGTAAACAGTTTGCCCATTTTGAGTATCAAGTTTGTTTTTTTCCCCTGTTTACCTTTTTATGCCTCTATTGAGACCTGTGTTTAAAGATGGAATTTTTTATTGAGTTCTGGCCTTTTCATCAGGAAGGTCTGGAAATCCCTTATTTCAAAATATCCATCTCCTTGCCTGAAATATTATGCTCAGTTTTGCTGGGCAATTAATCCTTGATTGTAGCCCCAACTCCTTTACCTTATAGAATATCATATTCCAATTCTTTCAGTCTTTTAATGTAGAAACTGTAAGGTCCTGTGTGATCCTCACTGTAGCTCCTCAATATTTTAATTGTTTCTTTCTGGTTGCCTGCAGTATTTTCTCCTTTACATGATAGTTCTGGAATTTGGCAAAGATATTTCTTGGTATTTTTAGTTTGGGGTCCCGTTTAGATAAATGGTGGATTCTTTTGATGCCCTCTGGATCTAGGACTTCTGGGCAATTTCCTCTGATGATTTCTTGGATGATACTGTCCAGGTTCTTTTTCTCATCATGGCTTTCTGGTAGCCCACTAATCCTTAGATTTTCTCTCCTGGATCTATTTTCCAGGTTAGTTGTTTTTCCAATTAAATATTTTACATTTTATTCTATCTTTTCATTCTTTAGATTCTGTTTGACTGATTCTTGACATCTCATAGATTCATTAGCTTCTACTTGCCCAATTCTAATTTTTTATCAAATTGTTTTCCTCAGTTAACTTTTGCATCTCCATTTCTATCTGCCCAATTGTTCCTTTTAAGGAGTTATTTTATCCAGTTATGTTTTGTACTTCCTTTTCCATTTGTCCAATTGTCCTTTTAAACTCTTCTGTGATTTATTTTTTCATATTTTTAAAGTCATTGATCAGTTTTTTTCCTATTTATCTAATTTGGCTTTTAAAGTCCTTTCTGAGCTCTTTCAAGAACACTCTTTGTGCTTCAGACCAGTTCATATTATCTTCTGAAGTTTCATATGGGAGTACAGTCTCAATACTGACCTCCTTGGTATTTGTGTTTTGGTCCTTGCCCCCATAGAAAGACTCTATGATCTTTTTTTTTTCTGTTTTGCTTCTCACTCATGATGATCATCCTTTTCCTGGCTTTTAAAGTAGATCTCTGCATCTAGAGCACAGAAGGCCCTGTTCCACAGTTCTTGCGCCCAAAACTTGAGGTTTTGTGTGTTATGGCCTCTGGTTCTTTCAGCTAGAAGCTAAAATGCTGCAGCTTACCTGGTGCTGAGTTGACTGGTGTTGGAAAGCAGAGGCCAGATGAGGTTTTTTTTTTAGGTTTCCCTGCAGTTACCCTGGAGCTAGCTCATTAAGTGTGGGGGAGGAGTGGTCTGACCACGGGAGGTCTCCTTTGCTGAGCTAGAGCACAGGCAAGCTCAGTGGTAGGTAATTCCATCTGCACTAGTGTCTCCCTGATTTCGTTGGAGTGCCAAGGCATGCCTAGGATCCTGGTGTCGTCAGCTGCTGGCTTCACTCCCCTGGGGATCAAGATCTTCTCTAGTTTGTTGAGGTGGGGCTATCTGGGACAGCTCTGATCCTGCACTGGTCCCCTTCAGCCACAACAAGAGGGACTCTCCTTAGGGATCTTCCTAGCCTCACTAAGAATCTGTTTACCCCTTCTGCTGCTCCTACTGTTCCAGGGTTTTTCTCAGGGAGATATTCTCTGGGCTTGCCAAGGTCAACAACGGGAGGGAGATAGTAATTACTGATCACTCCACCATCTTGGCTCCCAGAACTGGAAATCAAAATCCTCAATTAAATAGCAAATGAGAGATTCTGAAAATCAAAGGAGAGATTAATAAATTGAAACTAAGAAAACTATTAAACTAATAAATAAACCTAATAGATAATTTTATAGACGAAAAGTCAATAAAATAAATAAGTTTCTTGTTAATTTGATTTTTAAAAAAAAAGAAAGAAGAAAACCAAATCAACAGTGTCAAAAATGAAAAGGATTAATTCACCATCAATGAAGAGGAAATTAAAACAACATTTAGGAGCTATTTTACCCAACTGTATGCCAAGAAATATGGCAATCTTAGTGAAATGGATGAATATTTGCAAAAAAGATAAATTTCCCAGATTAATGGAATTGGAAATGAAATACTTAAATAACCTCATTTCAGAAAATGAAATTGAACAAGCCATCAATGAACTCCATAAGCAAAAATTGCCAAGGCAACATGGATTTACAAGTGACTTCTATCAAACATTTAAAGAAAGATTAATTCCAGTACCATATAAATTATTTGGGGAAATAAGCAAAGAAGGAGTCCTACCAAATTGTTTCTGTGATACAAATAGGGTACTGATCCCTAAACTAGGAAGAATGAAAACAAAGAAAATTATTTAAAAATTTCCCTAATGAATATAGATGCAAAAAGTTTAAATAAAATATTAGCAAAGAGATTAAAACAACTTATCTTCAGGATAATACACTATGACCAGGTAGGATTTATACAAAGAATGCAGGGCTAATTCAACATTAGGAAAACTATCAGAACAATTGACCATATCAACAATAAAATGAACAGAAATCATGTGATTATCTCAATAGATGCAGAAAAAGCTATTGACAAAATACAGCACCCATGCCTATTAAAAAACACTACAGAGCATGGGAATACATGGAGTCTTCCTTAAAATGATCGATAGCATCTCTCAAAAACCATCAGTAAACATCATATATAATGGGGATAAGCTGGAAGGATTTCCAAAAAGATCAGGGATGAAACAACAATGTCCATTATCACTATTGTTATTTGATACTGTGCTAGAAATGTTAGCTTTAGCAACAAGAGAAGAAAAAGAAATTGAAGGAATTAGAAAAGGCAATGAAGAAGCAAAGCTATCTAACAAAGTCAAACTTTACAGATGGTATGATGGTGTACTTAAAGAATCCAGTAAAAATTACTTGAAATAATAAACAAATTCAGTCATTCTATATATTGCTAACAAAGCTCAACAGCAAGAGATAACAAGAGAAATTCCATTTAAAATAACTGTAGAGGGGGGCGGAGCCAAGATGGCAGAGTAGAAAGACTCACATATGCTAGCTCTGAACCTACAGCCCATGGATTTCCTCTAAAAAGAACTCCCAACAAATTCTGGAACAGTGGAAGCCGTGCACCAACTCAGTGAAGGAGATTTCTGTTCCAGAGAGCCCTGAAAAACTGATCCCAAAGGTCCATCGTGCACTGGACAGGAGTGGAGCCCAGCCCTGCCCTGGCCACGTGGCAAAGAGAGGAGCAAGCAGATCCGAGCAGGCTTCAGGGACGGAATCTTCAGAGGCTGCGAGGATCCTGCACCCAGAGACACACAGGTCAGTGAGAGAGACGGGCTGAGAGGGGAGTGGGGTGTCTCCATAACTCAGGATCCCTCGGAAGACAGCAGCCAAGGCAGCAGGAGGTCAGAGGCTTGCAGAGCAGGCAGGAGCTAGGCAGCAGCTCCTTTACAGAAGGTCTCTGCATAAACCCCCTGAGGGAACTGAGCCTGGGAGGCTTCCCTGCCCCCACCTGAGAACCTGATTTAATCTTACCCTGAATAGCAGCCAGGCCAGACACTGAAAGCCCTGAGGCTGGGGAGCAGCATTTGAATCTCAGACCCCAAGCACTAGCTGGGTGGATCTGGGCAGGGGTGGAGAGGAATCTCAGAAGTCAAGTAATTGGCTGGGAAAATGCCCAGAAAAGAGGGAAAAAATAAGACCATAGAAGGTTACTTTCTTGGTGACCAGATGTTCCCTACCTTCCTTTCTGATGAGGAAGACCAATGCTTACCATCAGGGAAAGACATAGAAGTCAAGGCCTCCATATCCCAAACATCTGAAATACATATCCAATGGGCTCAGGCCTTGGAAGAGTTCAAAAAGGCTTTTGAAAATCAAGTTAGACAGGTGGAGGAAAAACTGGGAAGAGAAATGAGAGAGATGCAAGAAAAGCATGAAAAATGGATCCATACCTTGATAAAGGAGACCCAAAACAATGCTGAAGAAAATAACACCTTGAAAAATAGGCTAACTCAATTGGCAAAAGAGGTTCAAAAAGCCAATGAGGAGAAGAATGCTCTCAAAAGCAGAATTAGCCAAGTGGAAAAAGAGGTGCAAAAGCTCACTGAAGAAAATAGTTCTCTCAAAATTAGAATGGAACAGATGGAGGCTAATGACTTTCTGAGAAACCAAGAAATCACAAA